>CM062818.1:1793398090-1793528090 GCA_031772625.1 Pinus tabuliformis
ACTAGAGGACCCCGAAAAATAGTGTCTCAAACCTCCCTAGAAAAGGAACCCTTTATTTTGATCATCATAACTCACAAGTTGTTTGGGAGGGCCATCAACCCCATTCCCCCATCATTGAAAAAACAATACCTTTCCAATGAAAACACATAACCCTACATGATTAAAATTGATTTTTGGTATTTGATAAAATCAAACACTTGTTGGTTTGATCCCCAAACCTATAGGTTATGTGTGCCTGAAATTGGGCTATCCCTACCTTCAACAACAATGCAACTTGAAACCCCCAAACCCTAGGTTTCTTAATTTCACGGATGGGCCAAAACAATGCATAAAACCACTGCTCATCTAGATCTCGACTGCATCAACTTCTATATCGACACTGAGACTTCTCAAGTCTCAACCCATATCCACTTCACATTTAGCTACTAAATTCAAACTACCACTTGAGATCCCTTCCACTGCACTCGATTTTATCAAAGTCCCAAGAGATGAGACAACACGTGACAAGAAACATTTCATCCATTGAGGCCCATTAAAAGACAAATATCATCCCATTAAGTCTCATAATTTTAGCTAGCTCTAAGGTGCTAACCTTCATCATGTCGTCCCACAATTTTCATGTAGTCCTAATGACCCTAGGTCCTAAGAGACAATATGGTAGTTGTTGTAAAAAAAAAATTGGGCTCTTCAATTGAGAGAGCTACCTACCACTCATCTACAGACTTTGACCTTCGACATTTTTCTAAGAAGACAGTGGTGGAAAAGCACTTAGTGATAACGATTTTAGCATCTCAATGGCAGGTGCTCAATGGTCTTGGTAGACTCCACTTCCATTGATTCCATGAAACTGATTTTCATTGGATCATTGTCATTCCCACCATGATCATTGGAGGATCTTCTTCGCTACTTCCATTGTGCCTCTAGTCATGTGAATTTTTATGCTCTTGCCTCTCATATAGAACATGGACAACATAGCAATTCAGCAGGTTTTGTAGATACATTAATCACCCACAAGTTCAAAAAGGAATAAGATTCATAGATTCAAAAATAAATTCGGTTACAAATTTTGGCCTCTCAAGACTTGATCTTACCCTACTCCTCCTACTTCACACACTCGTAGGCTATCTATAAATAATAAAAATAACAAAAAAAACATATCTATTACATAAATTTTGGAAAATTGGGTCTAATTGCCTCAATGAGCCTTCTAGAGGCATCCTTATATCAATTATGATTCACATAATTTGAGGAAATTGTATCCTCTTGCCACAATGTTTCTTCTAGAGGCCCTACAGTATCATATATGGTGGGGTTTATTCTCCTACGAAAGACTTCCAAAGTAGAAAATATTCATGATCTCCTAATCATGTGTCAACATTGCTACACCTCGTTCATCTTCAATCTTGGTCTTATTTCTCCTCAGGGATTGTTGAGCTTCTCCTCATTTACAACAGTGAGATGCAACCAAGCTTTCTTTATACCTAGATTCCATACCTGCTACCTAATACCTCGTTAAGATTTCTCTTTCAGTATTTTAGTTTCTCCTCTAAAGCATCTTCAGAAATCCTTGCTCTTGTTTTTTCACTTCCCACTTTTCTTGGAAATTTTACCCAAATTTTCAATTGTGGAATTTCCTCAACAAATTCTACCCAACCACAAGTAGAAATTGTTCTCCACTCTCCAAATAACATGAAGTAATTCCCCAATTTATACCACTTGATGCAAACTAGTTTTAGGTATCTCATAAATCAAACCCCTACTAGTTTTATCCCCAAATCTATGGGTTATGAGCTGATCGGAAATCTTGGGAAAGTTTTTTAATGCTACGAAATCTCCCACATCAATTAAAATATGTTTAAGATCGTCTCATTTTAACCAGGCATAGAAGGGTTTAGGTGTCAAGTTTCATGTGTCTTTATAGTATGATTTAATGAGTTAATTAGCTCATTAAATGGCATGAACAACAGGTAAAATTGTAGACATAATACACAACAAACTCACAACACAAAACTGATCAAGGAGTTCACCTTCCAGTGCTGAGCTACATCTCCTAAGACCTTCTTCAATGGTTAGACCCTCTTGGAATTATTTGGTCAAATGTTTGATTACAAGCTTCTTCTCAACTCCAATGGTTTTGCAAATTGTACTATTGGGTTCATATGACCTAGAAACCCAAAAAATGACTATTAGGTTTATGAAAATTGACTCTGGATAATGTGGGAATGATCTCCTTCTTGGGTGGCCTTAGGCTTCCCTAAACTTCCCTATGGAAATATCACGTGTCGAAGTCTCCTATTGCCTTTGCAACCTCTTCCATTGTCTTTAGAGCATCCAAATCATCCAAAATTGACTATTCATTTCCAAAACTTGGTCAAAATCCCATCAAGTTATGGTATTTTCAGTTTTTCCCTAGGAATCTCCTCCAAATCTGGAAAATTTCAGTTCATCCTGCTAAATTTGGAGACAGTTCCAGATTTTTAGGGTCCGCCAAATTAAATGTGGGTTTAATTAATGGTTAAGTGTGTTTAATTAGTGGTTAAATGTGATTAGTGAATAATCCACGTTTATGGTAAAGCGCTAGTGGTTAAGTGATATAGTGGTTACATGTGAATTTACCCTAACCTTCGCACTTGACTTTTAAGAATATGCGCTTTCCACCATATGAAAAGAACTAATGGGTAGTGTAGTTGGTAATGCATGTGGTTAGTGGAGGGGAGGTTGTGGGGTTGCGGGGTTGAACCCTAGTGCCTCCAATTTTTTTTTATCAAATGCACATTAGACATTTGACCTTTGGGAGGTGCCACGTGGCAGCCTCTAGGCTTGCCACATGGCATTCTCTCATTGCTCCACTAAGAACCAATAAAACTAAGCCAACACACCAACTTGAAAACCAATCAGCCAATGACACTTGGTGATCCCTCATTGGGTGTTGACTCTATTGACTTGTCCACATCACTTGCCTAGTCACCTGCCACATTATCAGTACCAACTACTGACTCGGCAGTACCTGTAATTTTTTTGTTGTTGTTTGGTGAAACGGTCAATAGACTCTAACTTCCTCATACAAACTCCACTTTGAGTGAAATGAGCTGCGTTGGGATTGTATCACCGAGATAGATGCTTTCGTTCAAGAATCAATCGATTTTTAGCACTTTGATGTTTGAGCTATTTCTTGCTCCTAGTCCAGATTCCGATCACTCCTTGCCACTAATGGGATTTTGGACCCACAAAAGTTGGTTATTTGATAAGAGTGGAATACTCTTCTCCTTTCTGAGATCTATCAACTGATTATACTTGAAAAGTATCCATGACAACCACTTGGGTACATTCACATGCCTTGCATTGCAACTAGCTATGTCCCTCAACCATTGTTCTTCTTTTGTTTTTGACCCAATACAACACTTGTTGGCTACTTGTCGACTGATTACACACCTTGTTGTACCAAAGTGATCCCTCGGTTCTTGGTAAACTAACTGATATCCTTCCCACTGAGAATTGTGTTCCTCATTTGCAACACATGCATTTGATGCAAGCTTCTTCTTAAACCACTTTTCCAAGTTAAGCCCATCTGAGTGAATTACAACAATGAGTTCCAATATTAGTAACAACAAGGAAAGAAATGACCATTATTTTACCTCCATGGTTCCAAATTCCATATCTGGAAGAATGAATTCGCCATCTCTTTTGCTTCTTGGCATCAATCCAAAACAACGGTCTTCCATGGTTGCAAAACTTTTGGCATCTTATCTACTATCACTTCTTGCTTCTATCATCCTCTAGTTCAACATGTTACTCATGTTTTGATTTGAGAATGAAGGCTAAGCATGAGCATCTTGCTCAAGAATAGACCTTCCAAAATCCTGTGACATCTTGTCACAAGAAACACCATTAAATGGAAAAACACATTATGCAAGAAATGCAAATCGACAACCTCTTCGTTTGCTCCTTGAAAGAAACAATTGTCACATCATGTAACACCACCATGTACTCTTGTATCTTAGTGTACAAATCATCAACAAACGCAAGTCAACAAAACATCATTGACTAAACATAAGTCGACAAAACATACTTCTTCAAGCAACTAGCTTGACTTGAAAGCAAGACATAAACATGTATAACAACTTGACGGTTCTTTGCATAAACAACAAGAATTTCACTTCTCATGCAATAATCCATCAACATCTCCCTTTCATCCTTGGAGATAAAATCATCTCTTTCAAGTCGAAGTAACATACATGTGACAACAGTCGACACAAGTTAACACTCATGCATGTATCCAAACACAATGAAAATTCTCAAGTCGTCAATCATGAATGTTAACAAAGCCATCAACCAATACAAGTAAATCACTCATGCATGCTGCTAGTTTCATTCTTCACACATGCACAAGCTCTCATGTATGTATACAATTCTTCAACTCTCTCACAAGTACAAACACAAGTATAATAAGCCCAAAAACATGTATGGATACGTAAGAGCTGAATTAACAAATTTGTTGCAAATGAATTGAGTAACATACCTTACTTTCACAAACCTTCTTGGTGAAAACATGCAACATCAAGAATGACGAATTTGTTGCAAATGAAGTGAGTAACACACTCAACTTTCACACACCTTCTTGGCAAAAATACGAAACCTCAAGAATGACAAATTTTCTGCAAATGAAGTGAGTAACATACTCAACTTTCACACACCTTCTTGGCAAAAATATGTAACATCAAGAATGCTTTTGAAATAAATGCATTCACATACTAACTTGTCCCCACAAATTTCCTTCTTTGTTGCATTTAAGTGAGTCAAACAGAACTCCACTTTCAACATCTTGCATGCTACAAGTTACAACATACCTTGAACAGAAAAGTAATGTATTCATAAGGCAAAGAAATTCATTTTTAAGGAAAAGAATTGCATCGATCAACAAAATAAATGAAAGCCTTATTTGGTTAAGAAATAAAAGCACCTATTAACAAACCATTTCAACGGCTATTCTTGCAATTGCACATCATATTGTGAATCATCTTGTTCACGTCAATTATAGAATCCTCTTTTCCATCTTTGTCAAAGTCTCTCTCCACCATCTTCAAATGTCGTGGATGAGTTGTAGGACACAAAGTCAAACATTTGTCTATGAGTTGACCTTGCTTATGGAAATGAGTGCAAAACAATTGCATCTTCTTTGCAACACAGCTTCCATTATCCAATGGACCTTTGGTTTTCCATCGCTTTTGCTTTGAAAGTTTCCTTTATGTGGCCATTTTCTTCCAACATCTTGAAACATTATGGTTATTCAAACCACAAAAAAAACATGTAAATTCTCTCCAATTCTTATGTGAATATTTATCATGATTATCGTATTCAAAAGAAACTTGATTAAAGGTAGATTTATACCTTGCACTTTCACCTCTGTCATCTTCTTGAGGAGGTGAATTTGATGACGCAGTGGCTCTCTTCGAGATACTAACAACGGTGTTAATAACCTTAGATCTTTCAACATCCTCTTGTTCATTGAAACCATTGTTTGCATGCTTATAAGCATTTTCTTGCAAAGTGGGTATAAAACATTTTCATTCCTTATGAACACAAATTTTACAAGCTTGAGGTGATGAAATTAAAACAAAAGTCCTTCTTGGAACACCTTCATGTGCCTCCTTGTCTTTGGAGCATTCTCCATGATGTTGTTCATAACCAAGACCTAAATACCTAGGCCTTTCCTCAACAACAATTGGCTCAAATATACCTTGTGCATGTGTGCCTAACCCTTTACCTTCATAGCCCATTTTCATCAACAATTTGGACCCTATTCCTCTAGAATGCCTTTCAAAAGCACTAAAACATTCATTTTGAGAGGAAATTGAAGATAAAATTGAATTGCATACCTCATGTTCATGAATATACTTGGTTAGGGTTTCCTTTGCAACATGGAGCTTAGTCTCCATCTCATGAATCTTTTCAAGAAGTGATTACTTCTCCTCCTTCACATAACTACTATTGAAGTATAGTTTTCTTCTTCCTATCTTCATACATTTCCTGCACCATGTCTCTCACGATGATAAACTTCTACAACATCTATTCATCAAAGAGTCTTGCTAAGGAAGATGGATTAGAAACATCACTTGTTGAAGCTACCATCACAAGTGTAATGAATTAAAGAGATTCACAAAAATCCATAAGGCTTCACAAAATTCTTTACTGTGATTTGAGAACCAAGCTCTCAATCTTGAGCTTCTCCTTGCTTCAGCTCATACACACAAACTTGCACATAGTTAAATGATCCTTGCACAATTTCAAAACCAATAGCTAATTCTATAGCTAACCTTGGCAAACCATCTTAGGGTTCAAAACTTCAAATGAGCTAACAAGTGCTCTGATACTAACCTGATCTAAAATCATGGGCAAACTTGTTAATGCTATGCAAGCTCCCTCATTAGTCAAAATATGTTTAAGATCATCTCATTTTAACCAAGTGTATAAGGGTTTACGTGTCATGTTTCATGTGTCTTTAGAGTATGATTTAATGAGTTAAATAGCTGATTAAATGACATGAACAACAAGTAGAATTGCATACATAATACATAGAAAACTCACAACACAAAACTGATCAAGGATTTCACCCTCCAGGGCTGGGCTACATCTCCTAGGACCACCTTTAATGGCTAGGCCCTCTTCAAATTATTTGGTCAAATGTATGATTACAAGCTTAAACAGGGTTTCCCACTACTCTTCAATAGACTTTAACCTTTGAATTTTTCCAAATGGACAGTGGCAACAGATTGCTTAGTGATAAGGAGTTTGGCATCTCAAAAATAGAAGATCATAAGTCTTAGCAACTCCACTTCCAATATTTAAGTGATATTTCTTTTCCAATAGATCATCGTTGTTCTGAGCATGATAAATTATGGATCTTTTCCACTGCTTCGGTTGCACTTGCAGGCCTATGACCTTTTATTTTATCACCTATGTAGGACATGGAAAACATAACAATCGAACAAGGTTTGCACACACATTAACCACATACAAATTCAAAAACTTATAGCATTCATAGATTTAAAAATAAGTTTAGTTACATATTTGGCCTCTTAAGACCTTCTTACCCTCTCAACCTAATCTTTTGTCACTCCTACTTCATACATGCACAAGTTGCATATAAATAATAGAAATGACAAAAAAAAAACCCTATCATTTACATAAATCAAGGAAGTAATGTACTTATGTCTTAATGAGCGTTCTATATGCTTCCTAATATCAATTACGATTTACATGATTTGAGGAAATTATGTCCCCTTGCCACAATGTGCCTTTTAGAGGCTTCTAAATATCATATATGATTTAGGCAGGGGGTAATGCTACTACGTTAGACTCCCAAGAAAGAAAATTTCCATGATATCCTAATCATGTGTTGTCATTACTACACCTCGTTCATCTTCAATGTTGGTATTCTTTCTCCTTAGTTATAGTTGGGCTTCTCCTCATACTTGACAATGAGCAAAAACCAAGCCTTTCTCTATAGCAAGTCTCCACACCTACCTCCTAATACCGCATCATGCCTTGTCCTGCAGTTGACCTTTTGGTTTTTCAATTTCTCTCCTCTAGAACCTCTTAAGCACTCATTACTCTAGGATTATGATCCTATCACTTCTCTTCACAATTATATCCACAATTGCGACTATGGAATTGCCTCAACAACCTCTACACAAATGCAACTAGAATTTGTTCTCTACTCTCCATCCAGCAGGAAATATCTCCCCTCTTTGATACCTCTTGATGAAAATTTATTCTAGGCATCTGACAAAATCAAACCTTTATTGTGTTGCCATTATGATACAGGTGTTGTCCTTGATGGCAATTCACTCAGATGAAAGATCACGGTGCACCATGTCAACAACAAAGAATTATAGATTAGAGTACAAAGAATGAAGAAAAAGAGGTATACACAGGTTCACCTTGACCAAGCTACGTATACATGCTGGTTCACTGAACACAAGTCACGTATATGTACACATGCACTTTCACAGAAGGAAAAGCACGTATATGTTGGAAAACTAAGCTTTTGGTCTGTGATATTTGGTCCATCGTATTTTGATCCATGGTATTGGTCCAAGGTATTTCGTCAGAGGTATTGACCCTAGGTATTTGGTCCAAGGTATTGGTCCTAAGTGGTTTTGGTCCATTGTATTGAGAAAGGCCTAAAACTATATAAGGAGGAGAAGATCATTAGGCCAAGGGTGTGCAAGGATCGTATATCTGATTAAGTGTGAGATCTAGTATGCAAGTTATCGGCTTATGGTGCTTTGCTTTATCTGAGCCAAGGATGAACCTTAGCAGTTGATGAGGGATAAGATCTAATGATGGATCATGATCTTAAGGCTTGAAATGAATTATCATTATATGGTTTGATCATGTATAGTGTAGATCTGAATACTAACGCATGTGTTATTCTGTAAATGTTATGATCTGGGTATAACTGAAGTCTGGAATAACTACAAAATTATGAATTAATATTTGCAGATGTATATGCTGGTTGGATTTGGGAAAAGCACGTATACATGCTGGTTCGGTTCATTAGAGTAGCGTATACATTATGAGATATGATATTTGAAGTTGTAGTTGGATCTGGCTGTTGTTGCAGAATTTTGGGTTCTGCTCTGTGTTTTGGTCACTGTGTTGATGACAATATTCTGAATGTTTATATTGATTGATTGTGATTTGCTTTAGTGACGATGGGTTTTCAGTGATTCAGTTGTGGGTGATTCAGAGATTAATGATTGAGTTTCAATGATTGGTTAATGCAGATGTATTTGATGGTTGTATTGTAGTGGTGATTGATTTTGAGCTTCAATGTTGTTGATGGGCCCAATATGAAAATTGGATGAAACGTGGCCTCCATATTATGGTGTTGTGTTCCAAGAGTATCCAGTCTAAAAATTTATGAAATGTGGTCCCTGGAGGAAAAGAGAAGGTTGTAGCCTTCTGTAGGTCAGCGCCTACGTACTAGTAAACATATCAGCTAGTACAAGAGCTAGGGGGTTGTAGCCCCCTTCTAGTAGAAGCTCGAGAATGAGAGAAGGTTGTAGCCTTTTGCAAGTGGGTGCATGCGTACTACTATGATTCTGCACCAGTACAAGATTATAAACAAGTTTTTCTTATATTAAAAGAAGACATCAGTAGGTGATTTTGTCCCGCATTGCATTTCCACCTTAAATCTTGGTGTTCATGTGTGTTATGTTATTACTGCACCTGGTTACTATTTATATGGTTAATTAAGTACTAATGCGCTCATGAAAGATGATTAACTAACTGAATCATAAGTTTGCTAGATATACGCTAGTTGCCTTGAATATAGTTGCGTATACATGCGAGTTATCTTCATTGAAGTAGCGTATATATTTTTGAGTATGAAAAGAAAAATATTATTGATTTGACTAATACTAATTCCACCCCCCCCTTCTCAATATTATTTCCATCATATTGGTTTGAAACTTGAACTTGTGGTTTATGGGCCCACAAAATTAGGTTATCCCTGCATTTAGTGGCAATGGAATTAACAATCCCCAAACCCACATTTTATATATTTTAGGCACTAGACAAAGCAGTGCATAAGACCACCACTCCTTTGGATCCTAATGGCTTCAAATTCTATATTGACCCATCGCCACTTTAGGTTGGGCTCTCAAACTCTAACTATTGCCAAAGGTCCCAATAAATAGGACAATTGGAGATGGGCAAGTTTCACATCCATCAATCCCTCTTAAATGATGGATCTTGTCATGTCTGCTCTAAGACTGATTTCACTCTTGGGTGTCAACCTTCCTCGTTTCCCCTACAAATATCCCATGATCCTTATGACCCAAGGTCCTAAGATACGAGATGAAAGTTGTTGTACAATATTTTGTTAGGTTGATCAATTATAGGGCCACCTATTGCTTGTTGGATAAAATTAATCTTCTAAATTTTCCAAGTGGGTAGTCCTGGAAAACCACTTGGAGATAAAGAGTTCGACATCTCAGTGCCAGGCACTCAATAGGCTTGATGGCATTCACTTCCATTGTTTCCTTGACACGTTTTTTCATTGGATCACAATTGATCTTATTCCCATGATAATCAATTATGGATCTTTTCCACTGCTTTTGTTGCTCCTCCATGCTTGTGACTTTTTATGCTCTTTCCTCTCATGGAGAACATGAAAAAAATAACAATTTAATAGGTTTACAGATACATTAATCAGATACAAGTTCAAAAATGCACAAAATTTATAGATTAAAAAATAAGATTGGTTACATGTTCTGGCCTTTGAGGGCCTAGTTACCCTCTTGGCATGATCTTACATTGCTCCTCCTACTTCACACACTAGCACACTGCATATAAATGCTAACAATGACAAAAAAAAACTACCATTACATAAATTGAGTATATCATGTCATATTGTCACAATGACTGTTCTATAGGTTTCCTAATATCAATTATGATTTACATAATTTGAGGAAATAATGTCCTCTTGCCATGATGAACCTTATAAAGGCTTCCAAATATAATAGACGACTTGATGGGACTTTATGCTCCTACAATACTACCTTACACTACACATTTCTATTTTATATATTACTCTTGATATTCTAGTCTTTATCTGCCCCTATTCTCCATGAACTGCCACCAAAAGAAACCCATTATTAATTACACTCAACACCATTGATTGGTAGTCATGAAATGTATTATATGTGATTTTTGAAGCTAAACCTAGCCAGACTTGGAAGTTGAAATGAAATAGATGAACTTGAATTAGTAACTGAAGTAAGTGAAACTATGCCTAAATTCCACTTGTTAAAAGAATTGCTTTATATTGAGCTAGCCAAAGGATTTGAAGTAATCTTATGGAAACCAATAAATCAACTTTTATTGTTGAATCTAAATTTGTTGATATGGGGCTGGGAAAAACTAAATTATAAATGCATAACTACTGGGATAATTTTGGATCATATGAGATTGAATCGGGCCCCAAGTACAGAATCATAGTTTGGAGATGTTGAACGAGATGCTATAAAAATTTAACTCCTTCCCCAAATCATGTTGACAAAATTGAGATTGGTGAATCCTCAATAAATGGAAAAGAGCCTGTCAATGAATCTTTGTTGAATACTTTAGATATTGATTTACTGGCACCCATCTAAACATTTTTGTCAATTCCAGGTGTTAGCTAGATTAGGTGTACATAATATGAATTCTATAGATTGAACTACAAACTACTTTCTTACATTTTATTCCACTACCTAACATTATGCCCTTGCTTGATTGCTTGATATTTTATCTCATGAGGGATGGACTAGAAGTGAATTATCTCACTTTTGAATCAAACCCCTAATAACCAGTCCAAATGGATAAATAAGTACTACTCCACATGAAACTAATTCAATTCAAATCAAAATAGATGAGATTTTGGCCACATAAAAAATCAATATCATTGGTTATTCCCAAATGGAATTTGGACCTACCTCCTAATATTTCTTTTACAAACTTGAGCGAGAACCAGGACTAGGGATAGTCAACCATGTAGGTCCCCATCTATTAGTTTGTCATTGAATGAGTAGTGAATAACCATTAGAATGAGGAACACATGAAAAAATATTAGAACCTGAATTCTTGGTGAGAACTTATAATAGCCATGGTTTAATTTTTCATGTAATAAAGTACATTAAAAGGAAAAGCTAAAACCCAAGTCATGGAAAACATATTCCAAGGTGAATGAATGGAAAAACATTACAATGGGTATCACTTATAGTTAATTATTTATTAGCTATGGAAATTGGCATTGGAAAATAAAAAGGAAAGTAAATGATAATTGAATATAAGAAAAAAAGTAAAATAACAGAAAAGGAAGATGAAGAAAATGGAAAAGAAAAGAAAAGAAAAAGGGAGAGAAAACATTCAAGCATTCACTTGAGAATTCTCACATGGAAAAGGATAATATGAGGGATAGAGAACTTGGACGCAAGGAAGGAAAGAAACACATAAGCAAGATACAAGCAAGGAGCACAAGAGGAATTCAAGTGGCGGCCAAGAAGAAGGATTAAACAACAACTAGCAAAGGGCAGAAAAGAATAGAGAAAAGAGAAATCAGCAGGAGGGATTTTGCAGATAATAACATACATGTTTGATTTATATTTTTGGGAATTGAATGCATGGTTCATGCATTTAGTTTGTCCATTTTTCTATCATTGGCATGGGATTTTCCTTGATTGACAGTCATGTACAACATTTCCTTATGCTATTTCCTGGATAGCCATGATGTAGTGGGCTCCCTGTTTTGGTTAAGATTTAGATGTCAATAGTTTTTGGATCATGATTGAGGTAGTCTAAAGAAAACTCCCAAGGGTTGATGGTGTAGATGGTTTTCTCCTAAAAATCCTGATAGGTGGGTGGAGATGGTAAAATTCCTCTAGGTATGGTGAGGAAATTTTGAGGCATCCTAGCTTGTATTTTATTTTGATGATTTCTAAAGCTAGCATTAGGTGAAATCACAATGGCTTGAGGGTAGAGGTGATTTAACCTCTGGATTCCATGTTTGGTTAAGTTTGGTTTATCCCATGTGATCCCACATTCATGCTTGGAATTTGGTATGAGGGTGATAATTGGCTCAATTTTTTTTTTGGTTCAACCCAATCTATGGTCAGGTGGTATGTGGAAGTCCCTGACTTGGTTGAAATTATGCATATGTTATTTGTGTCATTTCTTATTGAGATTAATGAGCACATGTTATGATATGATGTGTGATTTTATGACTAGTTTGTCATGGTTTAATTATGGTTAAATGTTTGTTACATGCATGGTATATTTCTCATTATATGGTGTGACCTTGTTAGGGTTCTATTTCATGGTTTGACAGGCTCTTGGTTATATATTTGAATGCATGAACTAATATGTGTTGTTGCAACTATCAAGGGAGGGCGATAAGCCTTCTTACTGAACGTCTATTGAAACTAATGAATGAGTGAACCAATATGCAGTAATGACCTATAGGTACTATGTTTACAAATTTTTTGTCTAAATGTTTCACATGTGTTGGACAAGTTCTAATCAAGAGTAGAGCCTAGAATTGAGCATATAGAAACACAAACTATGTTAACAAAATTCAGGAAAGTTTTGGGTAGTTTCGGGTAGTCGGCCTGAAGACTAGCCTAACAATCTGGAAAGGTGCTTCTCGTTTCACCCTCTTAACTGGAAAATTTCATCTATAGTTGTATGTAGGGAAACTTGTGAGTGCTGTTTGAGCATTCTGGTCTGCATGCATGCCACTAGGTTGTAAAGTGGGTGAAGAAGGTGGTTCCAAATCATGGAACGATCACTAGTAGAAATTGTATGAGATATGAGTGATTAGGTGTCCTTGGGAGGTTGCATTAAATTTTGGAATATTAGACCTCACTTCCATAACCAGAACTTTGATGTCAGGGCATGTATAGTAATTGTCAGCTCTTGTTTACCTTGGTAAGGCTTCTAAAAGTAGGTAATTCATGGGGTGGGGTGTTACAGGACTAGCTTGGGATTAAAAGTTCAAGTGAAATCATATGAAGGTTTTGAAACTATGAATGGAATGCATAATTAGGGGATTATGGGACAATTGACATAGAAACATGAGATCCTAACAATGGAAATATGTCATTCAAAAATTCTAAATCATGTGACCTTGAAACAAGAGATATCGACATGTACGACCCTGAGCGCCAAACTACTAATTATTTGGTTGTTAATGATCATTTTTCTTTGAAATGGAAATGAACTAGTTTCGATCGACGATAGAGAAAGGATTGCGGATGGTGAGGAAGAATGAATGGTTCACTCACATCTCATAAGGAGATGCTCATGTAAAAACAAAATGTAAGGATGACTCACTAGTGGGGTAAGGAAGAATTAATCACCTCACAACAAATCTTGAGGAAGATGCTCACATCATCATATATACCACATAGACCACTCTATATGCTCCCCTTAATAGAGTTAGATAACCTGGCTCATTAGTATGCATTCCTTATTGGCTCCCAGATTACATGTGGGAGGTTGTTAAGGAAATTGAGCTAACATGGTTACATAGGCTATTTTGTTTCAATGGTTTGGTGTTATTTTAAGTCAAAATAAAGAAATTTTTTGTGTTATTTAAATTATGTTATTGAATATATAAATAAATATAATATCTAACATTCAAATTATGTAAATTTCGCAATTTAAATCTATAATTTCAACAAATCTCTAGTAAATTTAAATAAAATTTATAAAAAAATATATACTTAAAAACCAAAAGTTAACAAGATTTATAATATAATTATTTAAAATATCATTAAATTAATAATATGATTATTATAAATATTTTTTAATTTAAAATATATATAAATTCATAAAATAATTGTTATCAATATTATTTAATTAAAATAGTTTATTTTTAAAGCCAAAATATAAATTTTACTTAATGGAATTTGAATTTTTAAGAGAGAAATTCATTTTTAACCTAATTTATTTCCAACCAAATTTAAATAATATATATTTTTTTATTATGAGAAAACAACCTTACTAGCATAATGTATAAAGTGTTTTTCGGAAGAAGTCACATTGAAGATTTGGGTCGACGCATTTCAAACCATCAAGTGTGGTTCATCTTCAAGACACGATGAAGAAACAAATCTAGGAAGAGGGTCAAATAGGGAGACATGTCAACCAAATAGCTAGAAGAAAATGACTATGTTTGACTCTGGGAGGGAGAGGGGATAGCATTAATAATATTTAAATTAATAAATATATATATTTTTTATTTTATTCGTTAACTAGTTAACAACTATATCTGATTAGGGTTAATAATATTCAATTCCTTTTTACTTTATCAATATATATAAATAACTAAAGATTAAAACTGATAATAAAGATTATATATATTAAAAACTAAACATTCATATTAATATTAGAATTACTAATATTTATATATTATATTTATCAACTTAATGACTATATCTGACTTGCAGCCAGATGTAGAAGTAGAATGGTTCAAGACCGTCACAGAGAAAGATACTTTAAGGGATATTGTTTTGCTTGCAATATGTTTGGTCACAAAGCCATTGACTGTTTTAGGAGGAATATGAAACATGTAGGATGTTATGCATGCAACAAGCCTGGACATATAGCGAAAGAATGCAGGAGAAGATTGTGGACACCAAACAAAAGGAAGAAAACATCATCACAGTTGAAGATATGGAAGAAAAAGGAAGTACATCCAGAAAGATGTGGCATAGCAGAGTACACAGACATGACATATTCAAAGGAAGCTGGAAGTGTGGAACATCAGTGTTATAAATCTCATACACATGTTTCATGAAGACAAGTCGTGTATATATGCGATTTATATGCTCCACAGTCACATATATGATGTTCTGAAGAAAAGAAGCAGTACAGAAGTCTGATATGGTTCAGTCACTATTTTGATGATGACATGGTACAGGTTCAGGGGGAGCATATACTTCAAATAATGCATTGTTGGCATTATGGTTAGAAGTCTTTGCTGATGATACTTATTGACATATCTTTCTTGACCAAAAGAATGGATTACAGGTTACAGGTTTGGATGCTAGATGCTTATAATGTAGATCATATGGTGTATGATAGCTGTTGATAACTATCATGGTCTTGTTTAGGTCCTTGGTCTTTGTGAGTCATATGATGTATTTTGTTACCCCACTATGCATGGGATGGATGATGTAATGAGTCATGTATAAACATTTGGTATATCCCCACTTGGTTGGGTGGATGAGTAAAAAATGGTGTATTCCCACTTGATTGGGAGATTGATGTATGTATAGAGTCATGTTATGCTTTTGCAGACCTTGCATGTGCTCAGGGGGAGCATGGACGGATTAGTACATCTTGGCATATACAAAGGGGGAGCTCAATCAGAAACTTCAGTGTGTACTCAGGGGGAGTATGGACAGCAGAATGTATATCAAAGAAGAGAATATCTTGGTCCGCGCTTTGCCCTTGATGTCAAAGGGGGAGAGTGACTTGGTGTAGTGGTTGCCATCAAGTCCAAAGGGGGAGATTGTTGGCATTATGATACAGGTGTTGTCCTTGATGGAAACTCACTTAGAGGTATGATATAGGTGATGGCAACTTAATCAGACGACAGATCTAGTGTAGTAGGTCAAAAGAAAGGTATACGCAGGTTAGACTTGATGAAAGTGAGTATTCACGCAGGTGAGCAGAGCAAAAGACGTGTATATGTACACACGAAAGTTCACAGAAGTAAAGGCACGTACATGTTGGAAAACTAAGTTTTGGTCCGTGGTGTTGGTCCATGGTATTGGTACATGGTATTTGGTCCGAAGTGTTGACCCCAGGTATTGGGTCCAAGGTATTGGTTCAACATGGTTTTGGGCCATGGTATTGAGAGAAGCCTAAACCTATATAAGGAGAAGATCATTAGGCCAAGGGGGGAAGGGAGAAGGTGATGAATATCTGATGAAGTGTGAGATCTAGTATGTTGGTTATGGGTTTGTGATGCTTAGCTTGATCTGAATCAAGGATGCACCTATGCGGATGATGATGGATGATGGATCAGGATATTAAGGCTTGGAATGTTTATGATTATATGGTTTGATTATGGATAGACTAGATCTGAATTATTGATGCATGCTTATTCTGTAAATGTTATGTTCTGATGTCTGAAATAGCTGCAAAGTTATAAGTTAGAATTTGCAGATCTATATGCGGGTTGTCTTTGGTAAAAGCACATATACACGCAGGTTGGGTTTGTCCGAGTAGCGTATACAGTATGAAGTATGATATTTGAAGTTGCAGTTGGATCTGGTTGTTGTTGCAGAGTTATGTTGTCTGTTCTGTGTTCTGGTGACTGTGTTGTTGACATGGTTTTAGTATTGGGTGATTCAGAGATTGATGATGCAGGTGTAATTGATGATTGTATTGCAATGGTGAATGTTTTATGGATACAGTATGAAAATGTATGAAACGTGGTCCCTGGAAGATCGTAGAATTTAGTAGGTTGGAACCTACGTACTGGTAAACATATCGGCCAGTACAAGAGCCAGGGGGTTGTAGCTCCCCTCCAGGAGCAGCTCGAAAACGAGTGAAGGTTGGAGTCTTCAGTAGGCCGGCGCCTATGTACTAGTAAATGGATCAGCTAGTACAAGAGCTAAGAAGGTTGTAGCCTTTTGCAGGTAGAAGCCTACGTACTGGTATAAGACTGCACCAGTACTATTGTAAAAAGAAGTTTCTTATTAAAAAGAAGATATAGACGAATTACAGCAGCTGGTTTTCACCCACATTGGGTTTCCACCTTATATCATGGTGTTCATGTGTGCTCCTTATCTGTGATGATCTGTTCTGTTTTACTGCACTTGCTCATATGGTTAATGAAGTTCTGATGCACTAACTAAAGATCAACATTTAATGGATTAACTGAATCATAAGTATTCTAGATATACACTAGTTGCGTATACACGTGGGTTCACTTAAATGAAGTAGCGTATATGTATCTAAGTATGGAGATGAAAAAGTTTTATTGATTTTATAATACTGATTCACCCCCCCCTCTCAGTATTATTTCCAACAGATACTCTTCCTATCATTCTGAGTATCCAACCGCTTAACTCTTGCGCTCCGGAAGACGAGTCTTATGATATTCATTGGAACCCCATCTGGGAGCCTTCCAAAGAAGACTTTCCCCTTACTCCTCCTGGTGTTTTGGTCCCAATGTCTTCTTCTAACATGGATGAAACGTACCCCGTCACGAGTGAAGAGACCTTTATGACAAGTGGTGAAATCCCTATACCTACAGAAACTTCACCCTTCCATGTCACTCCTCTTGGTATCATGTTGCCTCTACACTATAATGCTTTGGTTGATATCATAGTTTCTAGGTCTCCCCTTACAAGTTCCATGTGGTTTCGTACTGTCACTCCGACTTCGGGACCTTTTACTCCCCAGATTCACAATGTGACTGTCACATATGTTCCGACTATTCCAACCATTTGTGTGGCTTCCATAGCCCCCGTTGTTAGTTCCGTCACTACATCTTCAGTTGTGACCACTGTTGTCAGACCTTCAATTGGTCCTCCAAATAGTGGCGTGTCGGCATCCACATCTAGGGTTGTTAACCCTAGCCTTAGTGCCCCACCTTCTTCTGGTTCCATTCCAACAGGGGGGCATATGATCAATATTTCCAAGCTCTTCAGAATCCGGATCCACAAAATCCATTTCATTATTATGATTCTCAAGGAGCCCATATTTACCACCCTGGACCCATAGCATCTCAGCCTGCGGTTGAGGTTTTGGTTCCGTTATCTGTCGCTTGGGGTACCACCACTTATCATGGTGGCCAATCACAGTCTTCAAATCTTCAAGGTCCACCCTATCAAGGTCAGCCGTCTTACGGACAGCCGTACTACGGGCAACCTTATCCAGGGCAATCTGTCAGCCCACAAGGACAACCCATCCAGGGACAACCTCCAACCTTCAGTGGTTCCTCTTTCACATACTTCGAGCAACCTTCTGGCAACCCAGGAAAACCTTACATCCAATAAGGCCAACCTAGTGCCCAGCAAGGTCAAACCTCTGGACAAGTTGGTCAGCCTCAAATTCAACAAGGCCAACCAATTGTTCAGCCTACTCAACCATCTAGTCAATCTGGACAACCTTCGATTGCACAAGGTCAACCCAATATCCAGCAAGTTCAAACTTCTGGGAAAATGGGTCAACCTCAACCTCAACTGGGCCAACCTTCTATATAGATGGCTCTTCCTCAGTTTTCCCAAGGATATCCATCTAGGCCTGCTCAACCGAGCACTCAAACGCTTGTTGCTCCTCAAGCTCCACCTGGTTTTCAGCCCTATTCTGGGCTCCAGACCCAATCTGATCTCCAAACTCAGGTTGGATCTCAAACCCAACCTGCTTATCAAATGCAGCCTGGTCCTCGGGCTCAGTTTGGAGCCCAGTCGCCTTATGGTTTTTAGCAGTCCCAAAGGCAAACTCAATTTGCCCCATACCCAAATTATCAACAAATGCAGGTTAACCCTTATCAGAATTTCCAGCAGCCATATGTTGCTCCTGCGAGACAAGTTGGTAATCAATGGAATGCTAGGGGTCAAATCCAGGGTCAACTGTCTAGTTACAGTTATAATCCCTATGGACAAAACCCTTATGGGTCGAATCCGTCCAGATAAACTCAATTGGACAATCGGGAACTGGATGGAACTTTGGTGCTACTTCTTACTCGCGACCTCAGATGTCCTTTAACCGTCAATTACCCTTTTTGGCAACGTTGGAATTACCGAATGTGTCCAAACTGACAAATGATCTCATTCTTCATAATCTTTATTGGCCACTGGTTCCAACTAAAAATCCCAGTGATTGTCCCAAATTTGATGGTAAATCTGGAGAAGACCCCCAAGCTCATGTCATGACCTATCACCTATGGTGTTCATCAAATTCATGGCTTGATGATTCAATCCAACTCTACCTTTTTCAACAGACTCTCACTGGCTCCGCTGCAAAATGGTATATTGAGCTAGCTTGCAGATCTTTTCAGTTCTTTAACTCACTGGCTATGGCATTTTTAACTCATTTTCAGTTGCCGATTTGATATGAAACAGGCACACATCTCCTCGTATCCTTAAAGCAGAACAGGGCCACGAATATCTCCAATCATATCCATGAATGGACGAGACGTCGTTGTTTGATTAAGTTCTGGATCCCTGATCAACTTTTTACTGACTGGTTCACAACCTCATTCATCTGTCCAATAGCTCGGGACATTGCTATGGGGGCATGTGTAACTGAAGAGCAAGCTATCACGCATGCTCAATGTCTCAACTTGGTTTACTCCCAGTCTGGTATGTTATATGATTATTTTCCTAATGATCCATGACCTGGAACTTCTATAGCCCCGTCAACACCATCTGTTGATGATGTCATTAGTTCTTTCAATGTGTCTTCTAAAAAATCTTCTGCGAACACTGGGAAGCAAAAGTCTAATGCTCCGAATGAAAATGCTTCTCAGGCCATATCCAATTCCGATAACACTTCCGAGATTAATGCCGTTCATTCCACCGTGGCGGATAAAACTTCGAAAGGAAAGAAGAAGGGAAAAGGAAAGAATAAAGCCGATCAGCCGAAGCAAGATTAACCTAAACCTCCAACCGAGGAAGGTGCCAAGCGCAAGCCTAAGTATCCTTGTCGTATTTGCAACAAGGATCACTATACTAAATACTGCCCAAGGTGGTCTGAAGTTAGTCGTTTGTTAGAAGGTGCCCCTGGAACTCCTGTCATGCTCAAAGAGCCTTTTCCCTCACAGCAGACTCAAATGGTGGCTGATCCATCTCAATCCTCTTCTCCCTTCGGTTCTCAGGTATTTATGGCTGGGACAATTCCCATCCATATCAGTACTCATTCAAAAGAGTATCCTTCACCTGCTGGGAAGGAAACTGAGGTCCCCTCTAGTGCTCCTTCGTCCATTTCTTGTTCGCTCCATATCGAGCGACCTAGTACTGAGTCAGTCATCCGACCTCCTCCTAAAGGGGTGCTCCGGAAGTCTTCTCACAACCCTAATTCTCGTGCTGCGCAACACTATAGCATCGTTGAGGACTTAACCCAGGCTTCGTCAGCTATGTGTGAATTAGAGGTCCTCCAGAGCTGCCCCTTTTAGAGGAAGTCGTTGCTATTGGCCATCGGTGGCATTAACCCGGCCGACTCGGATTTGATCACTTTTGACCTAGACAATCATATACCGATACTGCCTAACCAAATTGCCTTTCTTATTCAATTCATCATCAATTCTAAAACTGTTCACCACACTGTCATTGATGAAGGCGCTTCTACTTGTATTATGTCTATTGCTTGTTGGAAGGCTATCGGTTCTCTGACTCTGAGTCAGTATCCCAATACCTTGGAAGCCTTCGATGGGCAAGATTCCTGTCATTATGGTATACTCCCACGTCTACCTATTACCCTGGAAGGGAAGACAGTCGAAGTGGAGGTCGAAGTTGTTGATGCCAATTTAACTTACAACCTCCTTTTAGGACGAAACTGGACATATGCCATGCGAGCCATGACTTCATCTCTATTTTGTGTCCTTCATTTTCCCCATCAAGGGAAGATTGTCATGGTAGACCAGTTGTCCTTCTTCGCCTCTTCCTCCTTCGATGGAAACGTACCTTTCGTGGAGAATACCTTTGTTCCATGTGAGAGTGTGGGTGCTGGACTCTTTAAAGATCCTGCCCTTATGGGTGCTTTTCCACTCCCACCTCCCAACATCACTCCCATCCACATGATTTCTATTCATTATGACCCTTAGGTTCTTCCTCCCATTGATCAGATAGAATCCTGGGACGATGTGATGTTGTTGAGTCCTGTCGAGCTCAACTACGTCGAAATTGTTTCTGTATCGGCTTCATCTACTGAACATGCTCCTTCAAGCAGGGCTCTCGACTTGTACGTCCAATCCCCTTGGCTCGAAGATGGCACTTCGTCAGACCCTTTACAGGAAATCTTTCCTTCTGATGAAGCCATTATTGAGACTATGTCTTTTGAGGAACCCCCTTGCTCGGATCATCACCATCGTTCTTCGTTTCTCCCTACCCATGGGGCAATGATTACTTGTCTTGAGTAGTTTGCTCCCTGTATCGCCTCCCAACCCCTTCAGACGCCCATCCAAATTCATCAAGTTTTCTCTGAAGGAAACATGGGGAACATTACGCAAACCCAGCCTATCGACATCTCTATTAAACCAAGGGTCGTTGAGCACATTCATTTCACAGTAACCTATACTCCAGAGGAGATTCAGCTTTATACTAATATTTTTTGCGAATTTCGTGATGTTTTCACTTGGTCTTACGAAGAGATGCTCAACATCTATCCTAGCATATTGGTGCATGAAATACCTACATATCTGGGTGCCAAACCTGTTCAATAGTGTCTATGCCCCGTGCGCCCCCGAAAGGCTACAACTATTAAAGTGGAAGTCGAAAAGCTTCTTAAGGCTTTCTTTATTTACCCTATCCTGCTCACAGACTGGGTTTCTAATATTGTCCCTGTGACTAGGAAACAGGGCACTATTGGGGTATGTGTTGATTATCGCGACATTAATCGTGCCTGTCTCAAAGAAAACTACCCTACACCTTTCATTGACTAGCTCATTGATGAGTGTGTTGGGAGTGAAATCTATTCATTGATGGATGACTTTTTTGGTTATAACCAGGTTAATATCTCACCTGCGGATCAACACAAGACTGCCATTATCTACTTGTGGGGTAATTTCACTTGTAAAAGGCTCCCTTTCAGTCTAAAAAATGCCAGTGCTACCTTCCAGCGCGCAATGTCTTACACGTTTCATGATATTCGACACATTGTGTAGGCTTACCTGGATGACCATCCGTCTCATTCAGCAAAATGCAAAGACCATCCGGACCACCTTCGCGAAATGTTTCTTCGCTATCGACACTATCGTATCCGTCTTAATCCGCATAAGTGTGTCTTCTGCGTGGAATCCAACAGACTTCTTGGGTTTGTCGTCTCCCAAGAGGGTATCCATCTGGATCCCCTTAAAGTTGAAGCCATTCTAAATCTCCCTCCCCCTGCTTCTTTGTAGCAATTGCAGAGTCTGTAGGGAAAAGCGAATTTTTTATGCCATTTCATTCTGAATTATGCTGAAGTGGCCAAAGGCTATATGCGGTTATTAAAGCGGGATACCCCTTTTCTTTGGGATACCACTGCACAAGAGTCATTCGAGCGGCTCAAGGCATGTTTCATAAGCATGTTGTTTATTATCGCAGTCATAATTTACTTGATACATAAACTCGATATGCCTATGTCGAGAAGTTGGCATTAGCATCTGTTTATGCCATCCAATGTTTTTGCCGCTATATATTATTACGCACCACGACGGTGATTTCTAACTACAACCCACTGACATACATCTTGTCACATCAGCTACTGGGGGGCAAGTACTCAAAATGGATTATCATCCTTGAAGAGTTTGACTTGGAGTTTACTAGGGCCAAGTCTAAGAAGTCTCTCGTTTTCGCTGAGCTGCTTTGCTCCCTACCATCTGCTACCGCGCCTTCTCGATTAAAGGACCATATCCCCAATGAATCTCTGTTCTTGATTAGCACCCTTGATCCTTGGTACGGGGATATTATTGTCTACCTTCAGACGTCCTCCTTTCATTCAGATTTGTCCAAGGATTCTCGATGACGTATTCACCATCATTCTCAACCTTATCACATTATTTGGGACACGCTATACTGTCTCAGCACTGACTCTGTTCTCTGCTGTTGTCTGACATTTGAGGAAGCCGAACAAGTTCTAAATCACTGCCACTCTAGCGCCTGTGGTGGTCATATGTCCGGATATGCTACTACTCAAAAGATCCTCCGTGCTGGTTATTTTTGGCCGTCTATTTTTAAAGATTGCATTCTTGTCGTCCGCTCTTGTCATGCGTGCCAAATCTACCAATGAAAGACTCGTGCACCTCCTACTCCTTTACACCCTGTCATTACCATTAGCCCTTTTTCCAAATGGGGCGTTGATCATATGAACTATAACCCTTGCTTGACCGGGGGGTATGGGTATATCATCGTTGCCGTCGATTATTTCACAAAATGGGCAGAGGCGATGCATACGCTATCCAATGACGGTAAGACAATGGCACAATTTTTATTCAATCATGTCATTTCACGATTTGGAGTCCCTCAGGCTATCATCACTGATCACGGTTCTCATTTCCGTAATCATATAATGACTGAGTTAACAACCCAGCTAGGCTTGCGGCATGATAGTTCAACACCATATTATCCTCAGGCCAATGGCCAAGTGGAATCTGTCAACAAAGTTTTGGTCACGATGCTTCAACACACCATCGGCATGAACAAGTCCCACAGGCATTTGATGTTGTTTTCTGCCTTATGGGCCTACCAAACTTCAATGAAGGATGCCACCAGTTTCACCCCGTTCCAATTGGTTTATGGTCTGGAGGCTACCCTTCTGATTGAGTGTGAGATCCCTTCTCTTAAATTAGCCATCGAATTGCTCCCGAACACTAGTCCGGTAGAAGAACGTCTTCTTTACCTAGAATGGTTAGACGAGACCCATCAACTAGCCTCTCTAGTCATTGAAGCGCAGAAGAAGAGAGTGAAAACTCACTTCGACCAAGATGTCAATCCTCATTCTTTCGTTGAAGGAGATTTAGTCCTGCTCTATGATCAAGCAAATGATAAGCTGGGGGCAAGCAAATTTGAGCCTATGTGGCATGGGCCTTACATTGTTAAACGTGTTTTACAAAAAGGAGCCTATGAGATGATTGATTATGAAGGGAATCCTCTAGATAAGCCCCGAAATGGGCTTTATCTGAAAAAATATTATGCATAAATTTCGTACATACGTGTGTTCTCAGCAGGTGTGTTGTCAGTGAGTGTTTGCATGTTTGGCTTGGTGTGTAGGCTTAATTGCCACTTATTGTGTCTTTTTACTTCTTGTGCAGATGTCTAGTACACCTTATGTTGGTTTTGCTAATGGTTCCTGCCGCAGTACCTGGAACGTTTCTTCTGCGGTGTGGGTGATCTACGATCCTCACGGTGAGTCAGTAGACCTTCAAGGTGTTTGTCTGGGTTGCACCACAAACAATGTCACTAAATATAGCACTGTCATTGAATTATTGACCAAGGCTGTCAACCTCGATATCCGTGCATTGGTTGTGAATCTGGATTCCCAACTTGTTTTCCACCAGCTTAATGGGCGTTATTCCGTCAGAGATAATTGGATTTTAAGGTTGTATTTAAGTGTTAAATTATTGGAAAGGAATTTTGATTTTATTACATATCAACACATTCCAAGAAGATTAAACACATTAACTAATGCATTAGAAAATCAAGTATTAGACAGACAATTACGCAACATGTAATCAAAACATTGTACAAAAGCATTCAAAACACAATAATGAACCGTAGATAACATGTATATATATATATATATATATATATATATAGATATATATATATATCATGTGGCACACCGAGGTGCTCAAAAAATAAGTGTATATGTCAAAAATAGAGTCTGTGCTCTCCATACATCCAAGATGCATGTCTCTCAAAAAATCAGCAAAAAGTAAAACCTAGGTATCTACTGCGGTGGGTTCTACTCTCTATAGTAGACCACTACCCGTGCAACTCATCTCAAGAGCCTATGCACCCTAGGTGGTACTCTGACTATGTGTCTCTAGTACTCTACTGGGACCTCCTCAATCCCCTGATAATCCGAGATCCCGTCCGTCAAGCCCTCAAGGTTACAGGCTATCTCCTCCACTGCATTGCCACCAGGGCAAACCAGGGCCAGTTCCATGTTGCCTTGCAAGTCCCTCTGTGCCTCGGGAGCTAGTCCTACCGGCATCTTCGATCCCACATCTGCAATTAACATAAGAGACATTATTAAGACATATGCATGATAAAATCCAAAAACATCATAAAAATCAAAACATAAATAGTGTGATGTTTCGATCAAGTGATTACCTCCCTCATCCCACTGCTCACCCACAGGAAGCAGCATGTCGGGGTCTCCATGGAAATCTGTGCCTGCGTATGGCCAGTCCTTGACTATGACCTTTTGTTGGTCTAGCCACTCTCGGAACAACATCCCCCATGATACTGGTCAACCGCCACCCCCTCGCGGCATAACATGTGCCCAGCGAGTGATTCAGGTCTCTTGTGGCCTGGGCACATACAGGTCCATGTCCTATAGCTGAAGAACCGGTACCCGCTCTAGCATGAGTGGGATCAGAATAGATCCATCCACGAACTATTTCGCCTCCTGTGCCGGCACCTCGTCATCTGTCTCTTCATGTTAACGGCCACTGCTTTGGCCTAGTTATACATGGTCAGGATAAGGCAATCAAGAGCTAACCAAAGGTGAGTCTCTGTTGCCTCATGTTA
Source organism: Pinus tabuliformis (assembly GCA_031772625.1). Classification (NCBI taxonomy): domain Eukaryota; kingdom Viridiplantae; phylum Streptophyta; class Pinopsida; order Pinales; family Pinaceae; genus Pinus; species Pinus tabuliformis. The sequence goes on from CM062818.1 coordinate 1,793,424,049, forward strand.
GGCTTGAGAGCCCATTGTTCTCATCACCATGAATAATACCAAGCGAAGAGTCAAGTCTTCCATTGTCGGGATTTGCAATTTTCCGCTAATGGCTGATTTGCGTGCCCCTAGGCACACCCATGCTATCAGCATGTCTAAAGTCTCATCGGAGACTCGTTAACCCTTTAAGATCGGTCTCACACCATGGCGAGATAATCCAATCAGAAAATATATGTCCATGGCATTAAATTCGATATCTTTGCCCCAGATGACGAACTTCCCGTCCGTCGGGTTCCATGAGCGGATTAACAGCTCTAGCAAGTCATGTTGTGCTTGAAGATGTGGAGTGAGGAAGAATTTTAGCAATCTGCACTCTAGTAGGGCTCTTCGGCACCCTGAATCATTAAAATCTTGTTCGTCATTATCATCATGAGTTCTTTCCTGCCACACGAAAGCCATTTTGCCCTGCGTCAAAGGACAAGATGATTAGAACATGTTTCATAAGCTTAAACACATAAATTATGAAAAAATTTGACTTTACGGCACCATTGCAGCTATTTTTAAAACAGCGGCGATGGCTCGAGGTCATTCATTCATTTTCTCGTCGACCGTCACGGGAGTACATCTATATCCCGCGACGATCCCAATGGCAGTCCGTGTTAACACGCTTGGTCATCGCTAACTCGAGCGGATATTCCACGATGACCGAGAGGTGGATGTGGATTTCAAACTCCGCCCAAAAACCACCTATCTACTTACCTGGTAAAGCCTTGGGCGAACATGTTGACCGTTGGTGCTGAAATCAAGCTCGGGACCTCGGTTAGTTTTGCACACCAAAATGCCAAGGTAAAAACTCACAATGGTAAATGGTAAAAATAAACTTACCATACCCCCTTTTTATAGTGTTTTTTCTTCAAAAAATTAAAATTTTGCACTATATGGTTTGGGTTTTTTCCCCATTTATGTTAGTGTTTTGGTTAAGGTTTTTAGTTTTGAACTTGTATCCCCACATATGTTGTTTGTATGTCGAATGGGTCTTATGTTGTGGTATTTTTATGCATAAATACAGGTGGTAGGTACATGTCATGATCTGTATACACTTAGTCCGTATTTTGTAAAAATTCCTCTTTAAAGCTCTTTTCCAACTTCAAATACGAAAAGATTGCCGAGTTTTCCCTTTTGACTCGTTAAATGGAATAAAAGGCGGTCTCCTTTGAGCTCTTTTCTGACTGTATAAATGTGAAAAGATAGCCAGACTTTTGTCATTTCAGGTTCGATACTAGTTACGAAACGATGTGTCTTCGATTGCTTTTCTACTTTTTCGGATCGAGGACACTAATCACGAAAAGTAATCCTTGATCGTAACGGTCAAGCAGTTCTCTCGAGTATTATTTTATACTTTTCAGGCTCGAGAGACACAAATGTACGAAAAAGGACCCCCCTGGAGTTTTCTTTTCCGTGTCTTTTTCAAACTCTCTAAACATGAAAAAGACTCTAAGTTTCCCTATGTCGGACTTGTTAAACCGTGATGACATTGGACTCGTCGCCATGACGAGACTTGAGCTTCTCCTCCCTAGGGCTCGTTAAACTATTACTAGGTTGGATTCGTCCGAAGGACGAACTTATATTACAAGCACATACTATCCCCTTCAAGCTTGTTTCCAAAAATAATTGGGGTACTCGCCAGCAATGGTGGGGGAAAATTTGGAAGTCATCATTAGTTACCTGCAGCAGTTAGTCACTCTTGAACATCGACACTTTTGCTTCTTGTCAGGTTCGGATATCCATACATCGTCATTTGGCCTTCCGGGGTTTTGGGTTGCCATTTCGCCTCATTCCATCTGATCCATGTTGTCTCCATCGAGCCTCTGATCCCTTGGTACCTGAATGCTGCCGCCTCCAGGAGTTGTGTCACCGATATGTTCAAGAGTATAATCCTTTTGCAGTTCACACCCTTACCTCCTCCCCTGATACTCTATTTCACCATCTACCACTTTTCCCTTATCTCGTGTCGTTGATGGGGGAAACATTATAGCCCTTCTGCGACGGATCGTCTCCTGTCGACGTTAGCTCATTATCCAGGAGATTGGTCTAGAGATCCCTTTCGGTACCTTGGAGCTTGCATGCCTCAATGGCAAGTTCTTCGCGCCTGACGATAGAATCTCATCATTGGTCTTCAATTGGGTGATTCCACGAGTGTTCGACTTCAGCTCATTTTTCGTACTTGGTGGATTGTACTAGATAGTACCTTGAGAGCCATTGGTATTATTGGTGGTTTCTCTCGTGCTTGTTAATGGTTTTCATCATTGACCGGTAATTAAGCGACTTTCTATCATGCTCGACTTCAACACATCTATTCGCATGCTAGAATTTTTACTATGATTGGTTGGGTTTCAAGACCCCAAAATAAGATTACATATGTTCAGGTTGTGTGGATTGGTTGGTGATTACATACGTGACTCTGTGATGGATGGCTGTGACCATACCTGAGTCTTAATGGATGGCTGCGACCATACCTTTATCACTATCATGGTCTTATCAGCTGAGTGGCTCCATCCATACCACATACCAAGTTTTGTATGTCTTTTGGATGGCTACACCCATGCCTCGACTACATGTATTTCACTATCAGAGATATCAGTTGTACTTGCATATGTAGGTTCTTCCAGGTGGTGTTCCAGTTCAGACAGTTTCGTAAAGCATTTCACCCCTCCCACTCTCTTGGACTTCATGCTTTAGGGGGCATCTGTTACATAGTAATTTGGCATTGTCTTCATCCCAGTCCCTATACTGTGTCATGTGTGAAAATAAACATGCTCATATCTTCCCACCAATATAAGAAACTTGAGCAAATGCTCTCTAATGCTGCCAATTGACCCTGATTTTCCTAAGTTTTCTGCCTCATCGCGAGAGTACACTTAATATACGCGATAGACCTTTGTCAGAAATGGTCCCATCATGACTTTGTCGCAGGAGTACACCTGTTTCCCACAATGGTTAGATTTCAAGCCCCGACGCGAGGCTATTAACTATCCTTAGCAACAATCAGTCTGCATATATTGCTTCCTAGCGATGGCATCGCTAAGGCTTAGTTCACAACCAGCGACAATCCAGAATGGGCGAATTTGTTCCAACAATCGGCCTTCTAGATGATTCTAGACCTGGTCGTTGGGTCAATTTGGGTTGCCTTTCCCCCTCTGGGATGGTAGTTCCGTCTTTTGTGCTGCCTTCTTTGAGGATAAGCTCCCTCTCCCTCATTTCATGGAGACTCCTCCTATAAAATCACTCACCATTGCTATGATCTACTAGTTCTTTTGGTTGTACAATGCTGCTATTGCTTTTGAGTTTGGTAGATAGCTTTGGTGTGAGTGTGACAAGTGTGGGATTGCTAAATAGTTTGCAAGAGGTTGTGGAGTGCCCTTAACCTTGTATTAAAGCTTGTGAGTGAGAGAGAGATATTGTTGTTTGGGAGACCCATCTTTTAGAGTGAATGCTTGAAGAAACATGCTGGTTGGACCCTCTTAGAAGGCTTGCAACGTCAAGACTTGGTTGTAAGCTTTGCTATTGATTTATTATTAATACAATCAATGATGATTTCCTATGTCTTGTATGTAATTTACTTGATAACTCATGATTTCTTGACTTTATGAGTAAATAGATCATTGTTGTTCTCGGTTACATGCCCTGTTGTTTTCTTGTGGTTTTTCAGGTTGATTGCTCATTAAGAAGAAGGAAACAGAACCTGGAGCAGCGCAACGAAACTTCATCAACCACCAGTTTGAGGTAGGCCTCCAACGATGACTATTTAAGGGAATTAATTGTTGTTTTGTCCTTGCTATGACTAGACCCACTCTAGGGCTAAAGGGCTTGCCTCTGTCCACAGAGGGAACACTTTCCTACTTCACAGGGTTACATCATCAAAATACCATGGTCCAAATACCATGGAATCCTTAAAACAAGAAACTATGGCCCCAAAACCATTGATCCCTTACAAATTCACGTGATTTTACAAAAAAGAGGGGTTTCGACCCAGCCCGAATCTCTTGTGACACTGCGCTATATATTTAATTCCTCAAAATACACTATGCTACACACTCCATTGTGCACTCCACTCAACAAAATGTGGAGTCTTTGCAAAAATCTAGGCCAAGTTTGGCCGCGGCCAACACTTTGTGCATTTTTAGGGAAATTGTTAGTTTACTTACATATTCTTTTGAGTGCAAGGAAGATTGTTTTCTAATAATGAAAAAATATATTATTTAAATTTGGTTGGAAATAAATTAGGTTAAAAATGAATTTCTCTCTTAAAAATTCAAACTCCATTGAGTGAAATTTATATTTTGTCTTTAAAAATAAACTATTTTAATTAAATAATATTGATAACAATTATTTTATGAATTTATTGATAATTTAAATTAAAAAATATTTATAATAATCATATTATTAATTTATTGATATTTTAAATAATTATATTATAAATCTTATTAAGTTTTGGTTTTTAAGTATATATATATATATATTTTAGCTCAACTACCTTAACAACCTCCCACATGTAATCTAGGAGCCAATAAGGAATGCATCATAATGAACCAGGTTATCTAACTCGGCTAAGGGGAGAATATAGAGTGGTCTATGTGGAATATATGATTATGTGGGCATCTTCCTCAACCTTTTTTGTCAAGTGAGCAATTCTTCCTTACCCCACTAGTAAGCCATCCTTACATTTTATCGTTACATGAGCGTCTACTTATGAGATGCGAACGAACTATTCATTCTTCCTCACCTTCCGCCATCCTTTCTCTATCATTGGTTGAAACGAGTTCCTTTTCAGTTCAAAGAAAAATTATCATTAACAACCGAATAATTAGTAGTTTTCCACTGATGGTCATACATGTCAATATCTCTTGTTTCAAGGTCACCTAATTTATCATTTTCAAATGACATATTTCCATTGTTAGGATCTCATGTTTCTATGTCAACTGGCCCATAATCCCGTAATTATGCATTTCATTTCGAATTTCAAAACCTTCATATGATTTCACTTCAACTTTTAAGCCTAAGGTAGTCCTCTAATACCCCACCGCATGATTTACCTACTTTTAGAAGCCTTACCAAGGTAAACATGATCTGACATTTACTATACATGCCCTGACATTCAAGTTCTAGTTATGGAAGTGAGGTCTACTATTCCAAAACTTAATGTAACCTCCCAAGGGCACCTAATCACTCAAATCTCATACAATGTCTACTAGTGATCTTTCCATGAGTTGGAACCACCTTTTTCACCCACTTTAAAACCTAGTCGCACGCATGCACGCGAGAAGGCTCAAACCACACTCACAAGCTACACTCCATGCAACTATAGATGAAATTTTCCAATTAAGAGGGTGCAACTACCCAGAACTACCCAAAAATTTCCAGAATTTTGTTAACAATGTCTGTGTGTCTATATGCTCAATTCTAGGATCTAATGAAATTCCTGGAACTCTTCCAAAACTGGCAAGAAGCTGAAGTCTTCTCCTAGAGGAACTGTCCCAGATTACAGACTGAAGGCATGCTCAGGGGCATCTTTGTCTCTGGCTACAACTCTGAAACTGGTGTGGCAGGTTGTGGCTCAGGCTCGCTTGATGTGGCTTTGAAGCTTGTAGATGACCATCATTTCCCCCCCGATCAGATACACAGTGAGATGATGGAGAAAACTCAACTGCAAGACAGTCCAATACTATGGAACAAGTTCTGACATGTGATTGGAATATCTTCTTATTTGTTGATGCCCATTGCCAAGAAGCGATCCCTCCAAGATGAATCTTTGTTCTTGCAGGAAATTTGTTTCTGAAGCATCTGTGTGAAGAATGGGTGGTTTTATTACAATGCTTACATGGATGAAGATCAAAACAATGATCTTTTAAATGGCCAACTCGGTCATAGTGTTGGCATTTCACAATCTGTTGTTGTTGTTGTGGTTATGGAAGAGGGGCAGAATCTGGAACAACTAGAGATGAACTGTCATGAAGAACAGGTGAAGATGAATCATCCTCAAGAAATCCCATAGTTTGAATAATGGCAGAAGTGTCCTCAGACACATAATTTTATTAATCAGAAAAAAATAATTACATAATTGATTTGCAAGAGCTTACACCCGAACAACACAAACACTCTTGCAATGAGCTATTTATAAGCTCCATGTCCTAACTACCTCTAATTATGGATCACTTATTAAATAACAAGTGTCCATTTACAATAAATGCTATTCAAACCAACTAGCTAACTAATCTCCTATAATAGAGCCTAAGATACGACACATTTGGAGAGTCATATCTAGTTACAACAATATGCTAATTCTAAAAGTCTCCATTAAATAATTAAACATTCTAGAATAATAATTATTAATTTAATATCTTAAATTAATAATTATTTTATTCTAATTTTATTCTAATTTTATAACCTATGATAAAAAAGTATTTTTGGATCATCTAACATTCCCCCCTATGATCCAAAGATACATTACAACAGATACCAAGTTCATCCCTGAACTTAGTAAATTTTATTCTGCCAAGCGGTTTGGTGAAAATGTCGGAGATCTGATCTTCGGAAGGACAATAAACTGGTTTGAGGACATCTTTGGCAATGAGCGACCTGATATGATGATACTTGGTGTCCACATGCTTTGTCTTTGAATGAAAAACTGGGTTCTTGGCAAGTTTGATGGCTGACTCGCTGTCAATGAACAATGATGTAGCTTCTGCCTGAGAAATGCCCAAGTCCTGCAAAATTCGTCGCAACCAAACAATTTCACATGCTGCTTCCCATGCTGAAATGTACTCTGCTTCTGCTGAAGAAGTGGCCACTGTAGCTTGTTTTTTACAACTCCAAGATACTGCTGCTGACCCCATATTCATTAAATAACCTGATGTTGATGCTCGATCATCAATACTCCCAGCAAAGTCGGCATCAGAATATCCACCAAGTACAAAATTTTTAGTCTTTGTGTAAAGAAGACCAAAATCTTTTGTTCCTTGGATATATCGAAGAACTCTTTTGGCTACATTCCAGTGGCTGTCTCGTGGTTCCTGCATAAAACGTGAAAGAATACTGACTGCATAAGATAGATCAGGACGAGTATTTGTCAAATAAATCAAGCTGCCAATCAACTGCCTGTAAGTTGTACTGTCCACCTTTTCCCCCCCTTCAAATTTTGAAAGTTTCAAGTTTTGCTCCATGGAGGTGAGAACGGGCTTGCAATCTTGCATGCCAAATCGCTGAAGAACCTCTGCTGCATACTTACTCTGAGAAATGAAAATATGATGTGGACGTTGGAAGACTTCAACTCCAAGATAGTAGTGAAGTAATCCCAAATCTGTCATCTTAAAACCTGCTTGTAACTCCTTTTTTACCTGTGCAATATGATCATCATGATTGCCAGTGATGATCAAATCATCTACATACATAACAAGAATTACCAAATATTTTCCCTGTTGTCGCACATACAAAGTATCATCAGATTCACTGCGATGAAAACCAACTTTCTTAAGGTAATCATCCATCTTTGCATACCAGGCTCGGGGAGCTTGTTTTAATCCATATAAAGCCTTGATCAATTTGCAGACTTTATGTTCTTGTCCTTCAACTTCAAAACCTAGTGGTTGGGTCATATACACGTCCTCCTGTAAATCCCCATTGAGAAAAACACTTTTCACATCCATTTGATGAAGTTTCCATCCTTTTTGAGCGGCCAATGCAAGTGTTAATCGGATGGTGTTCCATTTAGCTGTTGGAGCAAAGGTTTCTTCATAATCAATGCCTTCCTGCTGCGCAAAACCTTTTGCGACAAGTCGTGCTTTATACTTGTCAAGTTCACCCTTCTGATTATACTTAATTCTGTAAACCCATTTGCATCCTATGGGTTTAACATTTGCTGGACAATCAACAAGTTTCCAAGTGTTGTTATCAATTACTGCTTTATATTCGTCAACCATAGCCTGTTGCCATTCTTTATGTTTTACTGCCTCTTTGTATGTGGACGGTTCAGTAAAATCATTTGTTATCAAGGCAAAATTGCCTTCATTTCTATGTGTCCTTCTGGTGCCAGTTTTATTCTGTTCATCAGGCTTGACATCTTTTAAAAGTTGAACTGCCCATTTCGGAAGTTAGTGCTCACTTGTTTGTGCTTCTGTAAAATCTCCATCATTGTAAAGAGGATTAATATAAACTGATGTACGTCGTTCAGGTGAAGAATGCGGAGACTCACTGTTTGAAGAACTACTGCTACTTGGAGATGCGGATGAACTGCTAGAAGATCCTGATGATGTTGTTGATGTAGATGGACTCGATGACTCATCTTCAGAGGAAGGAAAATCAAGTTCATACCAATTTGGAAGTTGGTTGACTTTGTATTTTTCCATTTCTTTTACTTCCATTAGTTTCTAATTTGTGAAGAAGATTTTCAATTTCTTCAGCACTCTTACTCTCTGTTTCATCAAAAATGACATCCCTGCTCACAATGAATTTTCCATTGGTCAAAAGACGATACCCTTTCTTCTCATCAGAATAGCCAATCATTGTGCATTTTAAACTTCTTGAGTCAAGCTTAGTTCGTTTTTCTTTCGGAACTAAGGCATAACATACTGACCCAAAAACTTTAAGATGTTTAACTCGAGGTTTGAAACCAAACCAAGCTTCATAAGGTGTGATTCCGTCTAAAGAAGCAGTTGGAGATCTGTTTCTTAAGTAGACAGCTGTATGAATTGCTTCCGCCCAATATGTTGGACTTAACCTCTTGAAGGTTAACATGGATCTCGCCATTCCTAACAAAGTGCGATTCATTCTTTCGACTACTCCATTTTGCTGTGGAGTGTAAACATTAGTGAGATGTCGTCTTATGCCATTTTCACTGCAATAAGTTTTGAATTCATTTGAAGTGAATTCTCCCCCATTATCCGTCCTGAGAGTACCTATCTTTTCTTTGACTTCATTTTCAACAAGTTGGCGAAAAATTTTAAACTTATCAAATGCTTCTGACTTGTTCTTCAGGAAGTAAACCCAAATCATTCTGCTGAAATCATCAATGAATAGTAAGAAATACTTGCAACCACCAAATGAGGTTTGTAGTGGACCACAAACATCACTGTGAATTAGTTGAAGCCGCCTGTTTGCTCGCCATGAACTTGTTGGAAAACTTTCTCGGTTTTGTTTGCCATAAATGCAAGCTTCACATTTTGCATTTTCCCTTTTGAATGTGGGAAGTCCTTTAACCATTCCTTGTTTCTGCAATTGAGAAAGACTCTCAAAATTCAAATGTCCATATCTTACATGCCATAGTCTGATAGGTGAAATACTTGTAGTCACTGCCCCTGCAAAATCGGAATGCCTTGGAATAACTGTCCCTTTCATCCGTAACAGTTTTCCATCTTCATAACCTGTCATAATCGTTTTCAAGTTTTATTTCACTGAATTAATCTTCACTAAACCATCTTCCATAATCACCTGATGACCTGCTTGGCGAATCATGACTAAAGAGAGCAAATTTTTCTTGAAACTGGGTACATACCATACATTGGAAATCAATTTTTCTCCAATGTCAGGGAGAAAAACTTTCACTACTCCTTTTCCATAAGGGGTATGTTTTGTATCATCAGCAAGAAAAATTGAATTAAGTTGGCATTCTTGAAAATTCCAGAAAAAATCACGTCGACAAGTCATGTGTTGAGTTGCCCCGGAATCCAAGATCCAGGCATCTTCATAGTCACTTCTAAGATGAGATGAAATTTGTGATGCTGGTGAGGAAGTAAAAACATATTCTGAGCTATCTTCATCTTGATCAATTGCAAATTGTGCTGAATGCTGCTGAAACCTGGGAATTTTATTAAGTGAAGTTCGACAATCTTCAGCATAATGACCAACTTTGTTACATCTTCGACATACAATTTGACTTAAGTCTCTTCCTCGTCCTGAAGATTGTCCTCGGCCTCTGCTTTGACCTCTATTTGGAGATTGTCCTCTACCTTGATTATTATAGCCTTGTCCTTGAAAATTGCCTCTTCCTTGGTTGTTTCCTCTACCTTGAAAATTATTTCTTCCTCCTCTGTTAAAATTGTTGCCTCTACTTTGGCTTCGACCTCGATTATATGCTGCTTGATTCTGATTCCATCTGCCTCTTCCTCGAGAACTATCTGCTGATGACTTACTTGTGCTAGCTTCTGTGAGAAAAACATCTTCACCAACTTTCTTCTTCTTCCCAAAAGTTTTATCATGTTGACTTAACATTTCACAAAGTTCATCAAACTTTAGTTTTTCTAATTTCCCAGTTACTTGTAAAGTTTCTAAAAAATGCGTATAGGAAGAAGGAAGCCCAGCAATTACAATTGTGACCATAAAGCTATCATCAATTGCGGGAAAACCAGCATTAATAATTTCCTACTTAATATTCTTAAGTCTGGAGAGATATTCAAGAATATCACCATCTTCAGTTAATTTTTGTTGCAACAATTTTAACTGTAAATCAACCTTCTTTGATTCAGGCTGAGTATCAAAGAGGTCTTTAAAAGTTTTCAAGGCAGTCCATGCATCTTTGGCATTCTCTATATGTACATACATTTCATCATTCACAGACAATTTAATAAGAGCTAAGGCTTTAGCATTCTTGATTTCCCATTTTGCCAGTGGATCTGCATCTGTGGGTTTATTCGGCTTTACATCTCCATCACATATTCCTTGCCATAATTCATTGTAAATGAGTGTGCTTTCAATAAGACGATGCCACGTTTTATAAGATTTGGTGCCCTCAAGTTTGTCAGAATCCGAAAATAAGTTAATCAACTTAGACATTTTTAGCGATGAAGAGATGCACTAAGAAGCAGAACAGAAAGGACAAGATAGTCAACAAAACACACCACGCAAAAAACACAATCTATCGGGGCTTGGCCTTGACCCTCGAATAGTCGTCAAAACAGGAGAATATTGACTGAGCTTTGCACTTGGCTCTAGTCAATTTCTCAAATTTTTACAGGGCAACTTTCAAAATTTGACTTTTTACAATGGTGCTTTTGCACAATCTGGTAAAAAAAAATTTACCCCCCCCTCAAAGTAAAATTACTTTGAGTTACATTTATCTCCTTCCAAAAATTACAAAAAAACTCCTTATTGCTCCAAAAAATTACAAATTTCTATTGCACCTTATTTCTCCACTAACAATAAATTCCCAAAATTACAAATCCCCTTATTACTCCTCAAACAATAAATTAAAAAACTCCATATCTCTCCAAAATACAATATGCCCAAAATTACAAACCCCTTATTACTCCAATAACATTACAAAATTAAACAAATATTTCTTCATTTTTACTTTTTGCAACACTCACTCCTTTTAATAAGAGCCCAGAACTTTAATAAAAAAACGATGCACCTTTGATGATACGGACCAGCGGTTTCAGCACTGCACTGATACAGATGGCTGCCCATTTGCGGCTTCCCTATCCGACGATTACCTAAAATCACAAATTTTTGGATGGATATAGCAGATTCAAATTGATATAGGTGGCCGCTCCGTCTGAATGAACTTTGAATTGATACAGGCTGCGGTTTTCTCTAAATAATGAATTGATATGAACTGGTTGCAAAGTCTGCAAATATTGTTTCAAGCACAGTGAACAGTAGGGAGAAAATGAAGATGCAATTATTTATCCACTTCCTTTTCTTGAATTTGTTATTCTGTGTGGATTTCAAATTCCTGCCGGCACAAAACGCAGCAAGAGCCAGAGTTGGGGTCGGTCCCCTGGTGTGGAGTAGTAAAGTTGCAAAATACGCACAACAGTATGCGAATGAAAGCTCCAGCGTGATGGATCAGGCAATGGTAAGTCCGTGGCGTGAAACCTTCGGCATCAAACAGTGTTTACGGAGAGCCGATTCCCGTGACTCTCCCAGGATGGCATCTCGAGCATTGTCGAGGTCTATTATATCTTCAGCCACATCTGCACTTCATTCAAGTGGGCGCAACACAGTCAGCGTGAGAGCCGCATCAGCAGGTGATGGCAGCACCGGCTCATCTGCCACCGGCAGACCACCTTCGTCTTCCGGTACCAATTTGGTGAAGCGGTCTATTCAGAAATGACATAGTGAGCTCCCGAAGGCGCTCAGCAGAGTACACGATCCCATTACACAAATTTGTCAGAAGGTGCGTAATTCGTTGGTCGCGCAGGCCAAGTTAAGATTCAAGAAATACAAAAAAAAATATTCAGTTCTATCAGAGGATACCAAAATGGCAATGAATGATGCAGGCGTATACGATTCGGTGGACCAATCCTTGATTAACACATCACTATAATTTTTCGTAAATACTCAACATCAACAGGATCCGCCCAGAAATTAAATTTCCTCAGCATTTATGTAGAGAAGGCACCAGCGAGTATACACAGAACAGGCCATCCAATATGGCACTAAAATAATAGAAATTCAACACAATGATTTTGATAATAATTCAAGAAAAAATTGATTTTCGAATTTTAAAATCTAAAATCAATAAAATTTCTTCTCTTCTCTTTTGAACAAAATTTTGACAAATTTCATATCAATTATCCGCTGACCAACTGAATGGAGTTTTCTAGGATTTTGTTGAGTTGGAATCTCCTGAGACACATAATTTTATTAATCAGAAAAAAATAATTACATAATTGATTTGCAAGAGCTTACACCCGAACAACACAAACACTCTTGCAATGAGCTATTTATAAGCTCCATGTCCTAACTACCTCTAATTATGGATCACTTATTAAATAACAAGTGTCCATTTACAATAAATGTTATTCAAACCAACTAGCTAACTAATCTCCTATAATAGAGCCCAAGATACGACACATTTGGAGAGTCATATCTAGTTACAACAATATGCTAATTCTAAAAGTCTCCATTAAATAATTAAACATTCTAGAATAATAATTATTAATTTAATATCTTAAATTAATAATTATTTTATTCTAATTTTATTCTAATTTTATAAACTATGATAAAAAAGTATTTTTGGATCATCTAACATTGAAACTGAATGGGCTTTGTGTAGTCTGGAATATGAAAGGACAAGTCCTTGTCATGTCCAAGATGAGTTCTGTGCTTGTTGTGGACATGCTGTTCCCAAGGTCTAATGATGGGCTTGGGAAGTGCAGACTGAGTTTTTGCATCTGCATGTACAAATGTTGCTTTATTGGGTACTAAATCTGAACCAACTGTAACATTATTGACTTGCTTCTGATGGGTTGCAATCTCAATGTTATGAACAAAAACATGTTCAGAATGACTCCTATATTTTAATACTTCTTGCTGTAGCTGAGATTCGAGCTGCAAAAAATCAATTTTCTCTTGTGCATTTTGTAGACAGACATGAATGTCTGTGAGAGAAACTTTGCAAGCTTTTAATGTATCATGATTAATAGACAATATGAGAGTTTTGAGGAACTCTAATACTTCACTTATTCTGGCCATCTTTTCTTCAATATCAGATTTACATCTTAAAAACTGATCACAACTACTACTCAATGCAGAAAAGCAATACCCACTCACAATACACAGTAATATCGTTTATAAATGTGCAGCAAATGATTAGTGTGCAACCAACAAGCACAAATTACAATCCATTACATAAAAATAACCAACACTATGTTCTCACAATACAACCGACTAAACTTTTCTCCACAAAAGATTACTTTTATTTGTCAAAATAATCATTGTCTTTATACAGCCCACCAAACTCTTATGCAACAGTCAAATCAAGGAATCAATGCATGTAGATAAAAAGCTATAATGAGTTTTAAATACAATGCCACACTGGTGCTGCAGCAAGTGCAAACTTGCTTGGATCCTTCAAATACTCCACTTTCTTAGCGAGTGGAAAAGAAGTGGAAAAGAATAGTCAAGTTCAATAGCGACTGCTAATACATTATTGTAACCATTGATGATAACATGTGGAATAGCTACAATTGTGGGATTATAGATCGCGAGAGAAAGAGTTGTACATAATCTCATAAACTGCAAATTGCTTGTTGTGGTGTGCCAAAGATGGTTTTTCACAACTTCTTCACAAATACACGGTCATGGGCAGGAGTCTTCAACAAACATCGTTCTAGCACCAACTTTTTTATATATATACATATTGAACATGTATCACTGCTGGTCATATATACCATAACATTTTACCATGAACTTCAAAAATATGAATCTAATAAAAGAACATCAAGAGACTGTTTGAATCTCTTCGAAAAGAAAAAGGAGACTTGAATCTTTAAATCATAAGAATCTCTATACCAACTTCAAAAGAAGTCGTACTGCCCTTTCTCCAATGCAAGTCCATCAATCAAGTCCAAAGAATACAGAGATTACATGTGAAAGACATTGATGAAAACCAACCAAAACCCATGTCAATAAAGTCCTTTCTAGACCAACCCCTCTAACAAAAGCGTCATGTTCAGGCTAAACTTTAGCCAAACTACCAAAAGGAAATGGTTTCCACTATATATAGAAAATACAAATTTCACACCTACATATCTCATACTCATGAAATAATTTAACAAAAATCCATTAGCGATATTTACAAAAAGAATATACCACAACTACTATCCAATAATATTTTATCTATAAGAGGACTGATAGTAATACCGAAAAAAGGAGAGCCGTAGAACATAGATTATCCAAAATCAAGTAAAATGTCTATGATAAAATAAAACAAAATTAACCATGAGTTTCACTACAGATTTGTTTTTGACTTGCATCTCAATCAGAGATTTTAGGGTATATATCTCAAAAAATTAGAATTTTCATTGTCCAGTTCCAGGTACTCCTTTGAGATCAAGTCCTGAATTCGGGCTTTTATTGCTTTAAATTCGGGCTTGAACGTGCTTTGGAGCTGTTCGACACACTCACTCAATAGTTGATGCTGAGGTAAGATCTTTCTAGCCTTCATGATGCGAACTATTGCTGCATCTATTGAGCACTGTCTGTCTTCTTTTACATTTTCGATCACTTTATTCCTCTCATTCACTTTCACCTCTGTAAAGGGAATCTTAATCTTCTTCAACTTGTGTGAAAAGGCAGTATTGAATTCAAAATTATCAGTTGTAGATATTGTTGCAGTGCTAGGTTCCTTTACAAGAATCTTATACTTGCCACATGAAACTGAATGGAGTAGTCGAATAACATCTTCATCTTCCAAATTCAGTTGAGATTTAATTTCTTCATAGCTGAGCTTTATAGCTTCATTGAAGAGCAATAGCAGAGCTGCCTGATATGTTGTTACTGACAACTCTATTACCGTGGTGTCAAATTTGGAGATGATGTCACAGGTCCCCAAGGAGTATACCCATGTAAGTGTACGATGTTGATATGTCAGAGAATAAAATTCCTGAAATTTGACAAGACATGCAGCCATCTCAGAAGGTAGATAAAGATTGGAAGACTTGCAAGTTGGCCACCGTGTAGCATTCAATACTGTGACATCCAACGTTAGTTTCATATCGTTATATGCGGAATTGTGAAACTCAGCTTGGATTTCTTTCGAAACTACGAAATCCTTAACCATACGCTCCATTTTTGATATAAGACTTGAACCACAGGGCTCCTTCAACTTCGACAAGTTTTTCTGTTCATCATCAATATTTATACCTCTATCATGCAACAATCTCTTAGCTAAGTATTTCCTGCAAAATTCCGCAAATAAATCTTTATCACTCACATAGAGAACAAGTTTTACAACCTTTTCCACCAGGCTCTCAGTATTATCATCATCGGTCCTTTTTAGACTGCCACCCTTCTTCAACAAATTATCCCAAAAAGCTGCAAACAACTCTTCACTTGTGGTTCCTCCAACTCTTTTATTGCAAATTACCACCAAAGCTTCGTGCAGAGCTTTAGAAATGGTATTATCATTTTGAAATTCATGCACCAAATAACCGACATACTGGTCATAAATTTCAATTAACTTCTCTATGAATTCAAGTCCATGTATTCTTCTACTGCTTGATGAGTTATTGTTCCTAGTAGTGTCTTCGGCGCATTTGATTAAGTCCATGCCTCGGCTAATTATATGTTGTTGAAAAATACTTGCCACTGGCTGGAGACCTTTGGGGATTTTACAAAATAACCTGTAAATCCTACAAATATCAATTTTCTTATCATCCCTAAGCAGGGCATCGAAACCTGAATCATGTTTCCCTAAAAGTTGAATTTCATAACGGGCAAGTAGTTCATTTTGGACCATCTCTAATAACGCATTCTTGCTGCTGGAGTGCAAATAATTGCCAACTCTGTGCTCCTCATTCTGCAAGCACTCTTCAGCCTTTACCATATACTGTGGACAAGAATACTCCGAAATCCATAAAGCAGCCTTTCGAGCATAGTAAATTCGAGTATCCTCAAACATAAAATTTTCAAAATTGTTCACGTAGTAATCTAGGTGACCATTACCAATTTCCAGATACATGTCCACAAATTTTCTTAACGATGTACTATCAACCTGCTCTCCCTCGCGCTCTCGCTTAATCAAATCGAACACAACATTATTGAGATTAATGTGTGTATCATCAGGCAGAGCCTCTCGGAAACACATCAACCCAACTTCTCTTAGAGGGAGTCTGCCAGTCCAAAGGATGTGGTAAATCAAATAATAGAACATGCCAGACATGTAACGAACGAAGGCCTTGTAATTTTCCCAGTGTTTCAGGAATTCTTTTAGCAAGAACACATCATGTTGTTCCCTTAATGCTGGTAAAACTACGCAAGAGATGTACTCTTCAAGCGACTTCTGGTAAATATCGTAAAGTTGATGTGAGTAGTTTTCATTTTTGCTTTTGTACATGTTATGGCTGCACATGTTGCAGATAGTTTCATAAATTCTGATGTACTCATCCAAATGTAACTCATCGCTGCAATTAGTTCCTTCCAACTTGTTTCTCAATTTTTGGATACCAGTAGAGACCATAGCCAATCCTTCTTCCCATGTTATAATACGCCTCTCCATTATTATATTTCAGCCAGCAGTACTATTTTCTTATGTATCGATCTCGTTCGTCCCGCCCTTCGATTGTCTGCCCGCACAGATTTCACAGAATCACCGTACCAATTCAAATATGATGGAGGTGCCAAATTGAGTGATCGATTTATACGAGTGTGAATCGGTATTGTGGCTTTCCGGGCAACAATTTGGTCGCGCCGACATGATTGATTTCTTAACGTTATGGCCAAAGAATTATATATTATTAACTCGGTTGGTTAAATAAATAGCTTTACAAGGCTAAATAAATAGCTCTAGATTTATCTTAAATTTCGAAAATCATAATATTAATTACAAGGGTTGCGTATCAAAGTAAGTTTATCAAGAAAGAATTATCTTATATTACGACCGTAGGTTAAATAGCTCTTCCTGGGATGAAGCTAAATTTATATTAAATTTAGGAAATCATAACATTAACAATGACTACCGTGAAAAATATTAACGAGTGGGTGTGATATAGGTTGTTGTATTGCCATCTTAAAAATTGTATTTGGTCAAATTTATTAACTATAATGCAGTGTGAAGAGGAACAATCAATGTCATTTTTCAAAATGATAATTTGGAGTAAAGAATGATCTTAAATCAATAAAAAAAGATTGAACTCGTTGTTAAATAGAAATTTAAAAGGATTATAACATTTTAACCACTAACAATATATAAGAGAAGTATTTAAAAAAAAAACATAATTTTTGAACCCATAAAAAGGACAAAGCTCTAATAGTCACACCCCCAACACCTTAAAGGCCTTAACCTAGTTTCTTTGAGATTCATGTATGAATGTATCTAATGCATGAGAGGCATGATGACCACACATTTGACATTTAATCAAACTAATAAATAAGGCAAATATATAAAAATTGGGAACTATCACCAATGTATGCTAAATAAAGTTCATAAAAATTCTCAAAATCAAATAGAAAAATGTTACTTCACCCATACAAACAAGAAAAGTTAGTATTATTTTTATTAGACTACTAAAAACCTCTTCAATTTGATTACTCTATCCTCATAAGTTAGTAATTCATATACCATATCAATGGCCCATGGGTGTGGACATGCAACTTGACTCTCAACCTTGAAGCTCTAGGCTTTAGTGGGTACATTAATAATTGCATGATGTGAGTGGAAAAAAAGATAAGCTTTTTCGAACCTATCCAATGATCCACTATGGGTGATTTTGTGCATATTTTGGAGTCTCCACACAATAGGAATATTTTTTTCCTTATCTTAAAGTCTCATAATTTGATCTTAGTATTGTGAGCATATTATAGATTGAGGCTTGTCCTGAGACGTGGAGTCTGAATAGACAATGCTATTACTTTCTTTCTTTTATTATTTTCTATAATCTTATTTGGAATTGTTGTGTCTTTGCGCATATATATAAAGGCACTTTTCAAAATCATAGTTTTAAAAATTAAGCAAATGTCATCATTATTGTGCACATTTTAAAATGGTTTATATTTATCCATTAAATAAATAAAGTATGGATAAATGACAATCAAATTTAACCCTATATACAATAATATATGAAAATATTTTTTACATTTACTTGTTTAAACAAAAACTTTACTTAGAAATTCCATATAATTATACATAGAAACATTTTTCCATTATTTTTGGATTTAAAAAAAAAAATATTTAAATACTTAATTTTTCAGTATATCATAAATTTATATTAATTTCATATTTGTTAAATTTATAAGGACTTAAATATGTAAAATTTAAAAAATATTTGTATTTTTAGACATTTGCTCCCTCTCACTTGGGTTTATGCTAGGTATGTTTATATACTTACTCCATATTACATCCTAGGTTAAGTTAGTTTATGCTAGGTATGCTTATATGCTTATTTCATATTAGATCATAGGTTAAATGGGTTTATGCTAGGTATTCTTATAAGCTTACTCTATATTGAAAGTTGGAAGATTAATCTTTCTTTTTAATCCAAATAATCAAAGAGGACTGAGATACTCTTATAGCTACTTTTGTTACATACACACAAAAAGTAGTAATTATGTTTATTTTCAATCAATTACCTAAATACCAACTTAAAAATATGAATGTATACATTGAGCCTCTATTGACTAGTTATTAAAGTTATTGGATGGCATCAGCATGTACAACATCTCTAGACCAATAAGGGAAAAGCAATTTCAATTCTATGGAAACCTTACATCTATAATAGAATTTTTTCCTAAGGCTAATGCGTTTATGTGGCATGTAATGAACACATGTATTTCACTAGTATATAATATTATGAAAAATTAATTCACGATTTTAAATAAGTCCTTAGTATATAATTGATACTCACATTAATCCATATCTTGTAGGTCTCCAAAAAAATTGCAAATTTGTTTGTCCAATTTATGGTTCTAGAATGAAATGTTGTCATTCAGGATGTTTAGGCAAGAATGTTTTTTATGAGTATAGACAATCATACTCTAAGAACCATATGTATCAAACTATTGAAAAATATATTTTCAATGGGAAAGAAGAGAATGGAATAAAATAACAAAGAATGAAACCTTAACTATGGAAGTTGGAATATAATGGAAATCATCAAGAAAGCATTTAGTTTATGTGGCATATATAATATTTTATAGTTTTTATATGTATTCTATTTATTGTATCTACTTGTTATTATTATTATCATTTCATTTTTGTTTCATAAAGGATGTCAAGGTGTTAATGGGGTCACAAAAGGAATGAAAATTTACACCGTAGAATTTAGCAAGTTGCCCTACTATGAAAACCTACAAATAACTCATTTGTTTGGAGCAATGCATATTGGGAAGAATGTAACAAAAACATTATGGAGAATGTTTGATGGAAGGATTGACAAGGAGAAAAGATTCAAAATTTGTAGTGATGTTGAGTAAGTCAATCATGCAATTAAAAAAGTGATTCATTCCATGGTGATGGCCAATGAGATACACTTCCATGGTTACCTATAGAGCAAAAAAACAACATTGTAAAAGATTTCATTCATAACATTAAATTTCCCCTTGATAATTTCTTCAAACTTATATCATATCTTAATGAAGAAAGGTGAATTTGGTGGAGTAAAATCTCATGATTTAAATACCTTCATTAAGGCAAGTATTTGTTATATTTCTATATTTGTATACGTCATTCTAGTATCTTTTATTTTTTACTTTATTTTCGTATATTTTAATATACATATACCTCTTATAAATAATAACAACACCATATAACAAGTTACATATGATATTGAAAAACAGATTAGGTATGTAATTATTTTTGTCTAAAATATTGGTTGCAAAACTTATTGACATGTGTTTTACTTGCAATCTATAAACGTTTTGTGAAACTTGTGATTTTATTGCATTATGTGTATGTGGTTATCATGTAAAGAAATACATAAAGAATATATAAAGTATTTGAGGAGTGAAATTAGTAGGTTAATGTCCAAAACGCAAGGGTACCTACATCCAACATTTTTCAATGCACAAGAACACCACCCCATACACCAAATTGAGATTAAAATGTTTGAACTTGTCGAGACAATGTGAATGTTGATGGTCAAAGAGCATGTTCTAAGGGTTTTATTGTGGTGCGCTATATGGTATATTAATCCTTTGTGTAAATTAATCAGTTACTTCCTAAATTAGTAACATATATCAATGTTCCTTTAATTTTGGATGTCCATTTGATCAATAAATTCAAAGGCGAGGTCTTTTTGGGGGAATGATAGAATTAGGAAAGTGAAAGATAATTAGATGATAGAGAAATATAATAATTTTGATTATTTGTTTTCAGCTATACCATACCTATTTGTTTATATTCTTCCATTGATTTTTAAGATTTACCATTTTAGCTAATTAATGATGAATTGTTCATTTTTCATATAGTTGGTTGAGGGTGGGATGCACACCATTTATACATTGTAAACAATATTTGATTGGATAAAGGTATGAACAGAACAATATATACAATTCTTTTGTAGATTATCACTAAAAGAGGTATCTACATTGGTTAAAGAGAATCATTATAATGAAGTTTGATTCTTATGTAGATGGAAATTTATTTACGGTATGGTTTAAAAGATAAAAGGGAAAGGATATTCCCCCATACTTTTAGTTAATTTCCACTATACTAATGTATGTGGTATACTTTTTTCCTAAAATATTCACATGTACAAACATGTTTATTAATTGATAATGTATTTTTTATGCGTTGAACATATTGTAGTTGAAACACCACTATCTTATTTTGTCCAATAGCTATGAATTTCACATCAATAATTTGGATGAAAGGAAGAAACCTCTTATTGTGGGATGATGCAGGAGCATTCAACCCAAGAGAAAATCATTGTAATTAGTAGACATAGGGGGTCATGTGTTTTAGAAAAATTAGTTTCCTAAGTCCCAAGTTAATGTAATATTTAGGCTTTCAAGTGATTTAATTAGATAATGTGAGGATGTTGTAAATGCTCTCAAATAAATGAGAACATGAGTGCTGAATAAATGACAAGAGTCAAAAGTCAAATAGGACTCTTAGAACAGTTGCATGATTCGAGGAACTAGAGGGAGAGCTTTTTAGGAAATTAATGAATTAGAAGTGGACATAGAGGATAGAGTACATCTAGGAGTTGGTTCAATAGATCTAGGAGTCAAACTAGGATGAGTTCAATAGAACTCGCTCACATATATGTAAGCCCACAAGCAGAGTCAAAGGAGAGGCCACGATATCTAAGAACAAGCTTGTGAGAGACAGAGAAGTCTCAATTGTAATCATTTCTTTATACTTAGATATACAGAGGGTTTTTCCTCACTGTGTAAGTATGTGGAATGAGTATTTATGAATGCATTACATGTGAATTTGTAGGTTCTATACAGGGTTGCAGGCAGAATTCTAAAGGGTATGCAAAAGCGTAGAATGATTGAGAGGAATCATAAAAGAGATCATTGAATCCACTTAGATTATGAGAGTGAAGCTCCGAAGAGAAGGCGACGTAAGAATTCTCAAAGATCAAAGCCGAGGAGGTGTTGAGCAGCGGAAGAGTGGAAAGTAGAACCTTTGAAGGAAACCCCAAACCATGTAGAAAACGCTGGAGAGATAGCGTAATTTATAAAGAAATGGTGAACGGAGAAGTGGAAAAATGAGGAACAGTGACTGTTGGATCTTGAAGATCAACGGCCAGAAGCCAATTGTAACAGAGGTGGAGAAATATCACATCGACAAACTTTAAATGAAGAAAGTCGGTTTTGTAACAGTGAAAGCAGATTTCAGGCGGCTTCAAAACTAGAAGTGGTATTGAAGGACGAGCATGATTCCACTCATCACACGCCACGTAGTAGCAGAGCTGAGAAGGGAAACCTCCTTATCGGGCGGTTAAAACTCGTGTTAGTTGTCTTTCCGAAATCAGTGTGGTCTGTTAGATCTGCTAAGCACAGATCAATGGTAGAGAACCATCGAAACATCTTTGGAGATCGGGAGTAATATAAATCGTTGGATCGGGTAAGAAAATAGACGGCAATGATTGATTTAATCGGAGAACGGCGTAAGGAAGGAGCAGTGCTTCGGCAATTGTTGAATGCGCAGACCCGATGATAAATATAGTCGCAGTTTATAAACTTTGAAGTCTGGCTTTATGGTTTGGAGCGCGGAATAGAGCTCTTGAACTAAAGAATGAGGAGCAATGTGTTTTAGGGGATAAACGGTACTCTAGAGCAGGAGAGTATGATGAAGAAGATCTCTCAAATGAGGAAAGTATTGAGTTTTTACAGTAGAAAGAGCTCATTGACCAATTAATAATTGGAGCTCTTACAAGACAAGAACCATTCCTTGTGAAGGAAAGAGATGAAGTTGAGTTTGAGGAGCTGAATCATGTAGAAGATTCAGAGCAGCAAGGAAATGTGATGACTGAAGAGTCGAGTAAGACCACGAGGTCTTATGATTTTAAAATTAATAATTTGTGGATGATTGCAGGTACATCACAAGAGGATGAACAAACTTTAGAGTTTGTCAAAGAGAAGGAGAAAAATCTAAAATCTGTTCAGATCAAGATTGAGATGGCAAGATCTCAGAACCAGAAAGAGACAAAAGGGTCACCTGGGAGTAGGTGGAATAATGTTAGATGATGCAGGTGCATCAAGCCTCTTTGCATCAGACCTCATAGAGGAGGAAGATGGCAGTCTTATTCCAATGAAGACTGAAGAAATGTTGTCCCAAAGAAATGATCCAATGAATTTCAATGGGGAAGGATAGAGTTTGTTTGAAGATGATATAGAGGTTCTTAAAGAACAATAGGGTAAGGATGAAAGGAAGGCAGTAAGAATCAAACAATTTCAAAGATGAGTTAACCAGTAGTAGGCTAAGGAAGAAGAAGTTCACTACCGTGAACAAAAGCAGAGAAATATCATTGAAACGGATGATGTGGAGGAGAGGCTAATTGATAGTATCATGAATTATTTTGAGAATTCAAAACAGCATACTCATGTGCTGGCAGAGGAGAAAGAAACAGAGCAACAAACTAAATTTTTGCCGAAGGAAAATAAGGTATTGAAGACTTATGTTTTTTATTTTAACAAGTGGTTTGTGAATGCAGGTTTAGTTGTAGATGCTGGAGGAAATTTGGCACAAGTGAGTAGACAAATAAAAATGAAAGAAGAAGATTCTGTGGAAGTATTTAATCCATGGAACATAAATGTTCAATTGTTGGAGAGAATGCTAGAAAGTCAGATTTCAATGCAGAAGTTAGATGTTACAGAGGGAGATATCCTTAAAGATATTTAGGAATTTTGGGTGGAAGCAATGTCTACAATGGTACCTAGAGCAGTAAGCATAGTAAGCAAAGAAAAAGTTGGAACAAGAGAAAAAGAAGAAGAAAAAGTAAACCAGCAGCTACAAAGAGAAAGTAACCAACGACGGTTTAAAGAATTAGTGGACAAAAGCAGCAACCTGAAGCAAAGAGAAAGAGACAGAGATAAGAAGCAGAACATGGACCAGTCCAAGGATGTACTAGAGATAGAGATTGAAGAGATGTGGCGTTTGATGATGAAGTAGTACAAATGGAGGAAAATGGTAGCAAGAGAAAGAAAGATCAATAAGAACTTGAACCTGATTGACAAGAAGAAGAAAATGGAGCAGAAGACAACAGAAGTACAACAATAGAAAAGGAACAAGACATTTGGGTAGTTACAAAACAAAGTATGGGATCTAGGAAGACAAATATTAGAAGACACATTATCAGGAGATCATCAATATTTTCTACTTTAGGAGTATGATGTAGGAGCATCCAACCCAAGAGAAAATCATTGTAATTAGTAAACATAGGGGGTCATGTGTTTTAGAGAAATTAGTTTCCTAAGTCTCAAGTTAATGTAATATTTAGGCTTTCAAGTGATTTAATTAGATAATTTGAGGATGTTGTAAATGCTCTCAAATAAATGAGAACATGAGTGCTGAATAAATGACAAGAGTCAGAAGTCAAATAGGACTCTTAGAACAATTGCATGATTCGAGGAACTAGAGGGAGAGATTTTTAGTAAATTAATGAATTAGAAGTGGACATACAGGATAGAGTACATCTAGGAGTCGATTCAATAGATCTAGGAGTCAAACTAGGATGAATTCAACATAGCTCACTCACATATATGTAAGCCCACAGGTAGAGTCGAAGGAGAGGCCACGATATCGAAGAATAAGCCTGTGAGAGACAGAGAAGTCTCAATTGTAATCACTTGTTTATACTTAGATATACATAGGTTTTTTCCTGACTATGTAAGTATGTGGAATGAGTATTTATGAATGCACTACATGTGAATTCGTAGGTTCTGTACAGGGTTATAGGCAGAATTCTAAAGGGTATGCAGAAGCGCGGAATGATTCAGAGGAATCATAAAAGCGATCATTGAATCCACTTGGATGATCAGAGTGAAGCTATGAAGAGAAGGTGATGTAAGAATTCACAAAGATCAAAGCTCGAGAGGAGTTGAGCAATGGAAGAGTGGAAAGTAGAACCTTTGAAGGAAACCTCGAACCATGTAGAAAATGTTGGAGAGATAGTGTAATTTATAAAGAAAGGGTGAACAGGGAAGTGGAAAAACAAGGAACAATGACTGTTGGATCTTGAAGATCAACAGCTAGAAGCCAATCGCAGCAGAGGCAGAGAAATATCGCATCGGCGAACTTTAAATGAAGAAAGGCAGTTTTGTAACAGTGAAAGCAGATTTCGGGCGACTTCAAAATCGGAAGTGGTATTGAAGGACAAGCACGATTCCACTCATCACATGCCACGTAGGAGCGGCTGTGAGAAGGGAAACCGCCTTATCTAGCGGTTAAACCCCATGTTAGTTGTCTTTCCGAAATTGGTGTGGTCTATTGGATCCGCTAAGCACAGATCAATGGTAGAGAACTGTCGGAACAACTTTGGAGATCAAGAGTAATATAAACCGTTGGATCGAGTAGTAAAATAGACGGCGGTGATTGATTTAATCGAAGATTGGCGGAAGGAAGGAGCAGTGCTTCGAAAATGGTTGAATGCGCAGACCCGACGATAAATATAGTTGTAGTTTATTAAATTTGAAGTCTGGCTTTATGGTTTGGAGCAGGTAATCCTTTGTATTGCAATAAGTGTTGTTGTTCCAAATTATAAGGAATTGCAATAAGGCAGACCCGATAAAGTGTTGAGACATGGTTAATAATAATTAAGATCCGGGAATACATTATCACATATTGGATGCGATGGAGCATATATGTGGTAAGATCATGAGTGTGTGATCCCCGATTGCGATAAAGTTATCCTTTTTAAATGTGCCAAGATTGTACCAAAATTGAAAAAGGTATGTTTTGGGAGCGTTTTCCTTTGTTAATGGGTTTTATAAAGGAAATAGCGCCGATAGAGAATTTTATGCGATAAGCATATGTTAGCCTTAGGTTTTAAGAGGGAAAGGTTGCATATACGTGGTATAAGGGTTAATGAAGGTTTGTAAGAGTTAATGAGTCCTAAATAGAAGGGGAAAGGGTTATATTGAGTTTAAAGCCCCGATAGGAGGTTTTAAGTGGGGTGATTAAGTTTCGATAGAAAGGAACTGTAAAAGAGGGCCTTAACTATGTATGGTTTGAAGTTTTGACTCCTTTGTGAGTCAAATACCCGGGACAGTTGTGTTTATGCATTTTTATTCATACTATGTGTATAAGTGGTGGTAACTCTACATCATGGGATAAATATATAGTGTTTCAAGTCACTATTATTTCCTCTAAAGTGAGAAGCATATAAGGTATCTGAAAATAGATGATATGGAAATTTACAAGATATACTTGAGTGTGACTTTAAATGCTTTAACTTCATCACATTTCAAGACAAATGGTACAAGTTACAGATTAATGAATGTGATCCTAAAAGAAAGTTATTAAGCATGATAATGGGTCTACCATGGTTAATACAAGAATAGTTGAGTTGAGTATAAAGGTATATGTTCTTCCATTCCAATGTTAGTAGGTATTTTAATCAGAGGTTCTAGCTAAAGTGGGTTGGTCATATATTGTTAGATATGATCTAGGAGGAAAGCCAGTAAAGTATAAAGAACCAGAGAAGTTTGTATTAAAGAAGAAGTGGTGCAGAGCTGGAGCAGTTACACGTGTTGGTTAAAGAAGTAGAAGTTCTAGAGCTAGCTAGAGATGACAATGTTCTCAATGATGATATCAACAATGAAATTATTGAAAATGAAATTGATGATGATGTTGCTATGTTCAATACTTTCAACGCAGATTCTAGAATGGGTGATATATATGTGCAGTTCGATGAAGAAGAAGATAAAGGATATTGAATTATTGAAATACAAAAGATATGTGATTATATATATTTTTATGAGTTATTTTATTTAAAGTATTTTCCTATATGGGTTAATCATGTAAATTATTAGTTTTTTGTCATTGGCCTTAATTCCTCTCTCGACTCACCAACCTATAATCTCCTAAACCATATTCAACATGTTCTTAATGGTTGGGGGATTAGGGGGTTTAAGGGATTATATTGCGAACTAATAAAAGATAAATATTAATCAAAAAATTAAAAAAATAAAATAAAAACCAATTATTAAAAAAATTAGAAATGCAAAAACCACTATGGTGGAAAATCACCTAACGAGGTAAACCCACTTGCAAACCCAATCACCCCCACATTGATTGACCCCACCTAATAGTAAGGACAACTTGTGTAAAGAATTAGTAAATTGAAATTTGTGTTGGATCAACACTACTTGACATGTAAGCAGAGTGTATAGAGGAGAAAAATGTTGACATTTTCATTGGATCAACCCCACCTATTATCAAGGAGAGTGCATCGAGGAGTAGATCCGTCCAAGGAGACAGTCACCCCAAATATACATCCAAGAAGGGATCAAATCTACAATATCTTTGATATGTCTAGAAGGATCTTTGGCATCCAATCTATATTGTATAGTAGCCATGATATTTTTTTATTTACATGTTCCTTCCACTCTTTAGACCAAAGAGACAAAGAGACCAATTCAAATGACAAGGTTGAGAGACCAAATGAGTGTGAGTTATTTCCAATATTGCATTCCATGGAATGGTTTACTAAAAGATAAAAAAACATCATTCCATCATTGTGTCATCAAAAATGGGAGAAAATTCTTATAGTATCCATGTTTGAATAAGTTTTTTATTGTTTTTCCAAGAAAAACTGAGACAATCTCAATATCGCAAACCCTACTTGGGGTTAGAATTCCAAATTTTTTACTTCATCAATCGAATAAGGCAGTCATGAGGGTAATTAGGAATATTACATTAAAATTCATTAATTTTTCCAATAAATTTAATTATGCTCTAAAATGTTATGCCTATATTATGGTTTAAAACTATTAGGAGTCAACATAGTAAACCCATTTTCACTTTGTCAACCAAGTAAATCTAGG
Source organism: Pinus tabuliformis (assembly GCA_031772625.1). Lineage (NCBI taxonomy): Eukaryota > Viridiplantae > Streptophyta > Pinopsida > Pinales > Pinaceae > Pinus > Pinus tabuliformis. The sequence goes on from CM062818.1 coordinate 1,793,451,961, forward strand.
TCAACCTAATTGAATATCATTCACTAGTTAACCATGGTTGGCTATAGTTGACCGAGTAAACCTAGTAGACATAGCTCAGCCTATTAAACCTATGTTAGCCTGGTAAACCTAACTCAACTGAGTCAACATAGTAAACCGAGGTCAACAAGTAAATCTAGTAAATCTAAAAAACATAGTAAACATAGGTCAACCTAGTAAACCTAATACAAAAATGTCAACATAATAAAGCTATTACACCTATGTCAACCGTGTAAACTTATGCCAACCTAGTAAACCTATGTCAACCTAGAAAACCTAGATGTGTTGAAAATGCAACAAGAAAAGATCATGGTTTAATTTTCCCTTGAATTAAATTAGGAATAAAATTCTAATTCCAAATCACAAGAAAACGTGTACGAGTTAACTAACTTAATTTGACTTAGTTAGCTTAGTTAATTTGATTTGAGGGTCTAACTTGAGTCATGTAGAGTGTGTCATATTTTATACGATCCCTGATTGAGTTTATTTTGAGTTGTAATTAATTAATTTAGTTTAACTAAGTTAAAGTCAGTTAAACTAGTTCCAACTGATGGAGGAACTAGTAGGAGGTCAGATAGTGGGGTGTTGCTTCATATGTTCAGCCATTTAACTGATGATTCACTCATAAATAAATCTTGCATTGACATCTGAGAGTTACCCAGTTGATATTGGAGTTCAAGGGCAGTGTTCTATAAATTTTATAATCATCCAAATTGTACACATGGTGCATGAAGTCAAAGGAAGGCCTATGAGGATTAAGAAATTCCAATTGAGGAATTTCCCTAACTAATAGGGGCTAATTGGAAAGGAAACAACGTAAGGAAATAAGGAGTTGGGAAAGCAGAAAATGAGTTAAGTATTGGCCTAGGCTTATCTATGAAGAAATGAGACATATAGAGATAGTGTAAAGGGTACTAGTGCTTGAGAAAAGCATTGTAATCTTCTCACATTTTCTAACTAATGCAATATACAGATAGTAGGGGTTTTAGTTCTTGCTTTCTCCAGGAAATCATTGTGTATTGTGTTGATTGAATTCTTTCTCTTGTATGCTTCATGATTTATCGATCAATTAATTGTTTCCACCGATGAGTAGAGTAGATTCTTCAAGCCTTTTGTTTTAGCAAATCACATAAGCAATTTGAATCTACAAGGAATTTATACAAGATCAACCTAGTAAATGTAGTAAACCTAATTCACATAGTTGTTAAGTATGCTCTTGATATATAACCTCTCCATTATGCTTTTCCTTTATCTCTTGTTCAATACCAAAGTACTCATCTCCAATGTGCCATAGCTAATATATGTACTTATACATAGTACACAATGTTTGGTCATGCCAACATAACGTCGAAACCTGAACCCTTCTGCTTATCAACTCCTTCATGCACAAAATCCACCCAAGGTGCTTGGCCCTTATCTCCTTATCACTTGTTAAAATATTAAAGAATTAATCCATAAAACATGTGATATAATTTCTTACGCCGTCATTGTGATTTGGGGTCCATATAAATTCGGAGGTACTACCCTTCTTCTTGTACGTGCATTGTTATTGGGCACATATTTAAATTATCAACAGAAATCCTGGATTAAAACTTTTGATACACCTTTCCTGTTATATATTAGCAATGGGACATTGCTAAAATTGGAAAATAGGGCCAAATTCCACTTTGGAAAACTCCTATGGGGAATATTATTGCAACATTGAGTTCCTCTTTTCGAGAGGACCAAAATAGATATAAAGATTGTCTCATTTGGACAAGAAGAAGTGGGTTCTTGAATCTATATTGTCTCACATGTAAATTATCAAGGTCGGTCTCACCTCTATGTCGGCTCATCAAGTCCAATGGTCACATCTCTTGATGCCCATCAAATTATATATATAGGTGCTTCCAACCTCATTTCGGACATCATAAGAAGTGAAAATTGTTCTGAAATGGAGTGTGGGTCTGAGGTTTGGGCGTACAAGAGCAGGAGCCATGTTTGTGTAAGGATAGTATTTGTTTGGGTTCATTTTTCTTGTGGGAGAGTGCCCATAGTTGTCTAAGGGATTTAGTGGCTATTTGAAGATTGTTTGGGGTTGGGAATTCTTACCATCTTAGGCTGCAATTTAGAGAAGAGGTAAGGTCTTCGATGCTTGTATTTGTATCCTCTTTGTTTATTTTCAGGCCGCAAGAAGGGATCATCTACTAGTAGGTTGGATCACTTGTTTGAAGATTCGTAAGGCCTTTGAAGGCTCCTCCCTTCAAGCCGCAGTCACAAAACGGTACAACACGGCCAATCAAGGCTTCTTCTTTAATTTTGGGACTACTTCATCCATCTATCACTAAAAGGTTGTTGTAGGGTGCACTCAGAAGGAATCTCAAACCCTAGATGAGTGAATGGTCATCCATAAGTGGACTACAAGGGAGTAGATCTGTGGGAGGAATATTCACCATGTTTGAATATTAGATTAGGGTTATTGAAGTACCTTAGCCAATCTTATTGATGCACAGAAGATAGTAGATCTTAATCTTCATTGTACTCTCTCTCTGATGATCATTTGATATTAATGAAAAAAGAATTGATAAAGGGTTTGTCCCATATTGGGAATTTTTCCCTATCTTGAGCTAATCCGTGTGTTCTCTTATCTTGGCTTGTCTTCTACATTTTCATTATATGTTAATACGAATTAAAATAAAATAATGGAATCAATAATGGGGTAGAGAAGTATTTGACCTAAGCAAGAACATGTTAAGCCTAAAATTTAACATAGTATCAAACCCAGGAGAGGTCAAGCACAAGAAAGATTTAGATCCATGACTAGAATTTTTATTCATAATTCTATGTGGTCTACTTCCTCGTTCAGATCATTCATATAGAATGACGGATTTTTATGAGGCTCGTACGGTACTGTTCTGAGGCAAACTTCGCTCTATGGCATCTTCTCTTGGTTAGCACAAAGACCGTGTTTGCATGGCTTGGCACATGGGATTATCTTCGCATGACAATGGCATAGGATATTACCTTTATGCATGGCCTCATGATTAGCTCTGCATCACAGTCATAAATCTCAGTTGAATGATGGCACTTCCGCATTATATGAATTCGTCATTGATAAGGTATGGTCACACTCTTATATACGAATTTTTGGAATGGATAATTCAAATATTATATCTCATATACATACCTTCGCCCTTTATTTCAATGATCTCAACACTGAAAAACCCTAAAGCCTCATTATTCGGTTCTTCAACAAATACTAATCAGCTTCTATCATTTTAGAAGTTATCCTTAGACAATACTCAAAAAATTGCTCCTATTTAATATGATTTTCCCTACTAGAAATTCAGCTTTAAGGACTGATGCCTCAGCTAGAAATTTGGCATTGATCTACAATGATGAATTTTCTCAGCGAGAAATTTGGCATTGATCTACAATGATAAATTTCTCGTGGTATGATCGAGATTATCCACAGTTTTGTGTTCATTCTGTCGACGTTTCAAACCCCAAAGAGGGTCCATCATCACGACTAATAGAATATGAATGAAAACTTATTGAGAGAAGAGTCAAACGACCTGAGAATAAATAAACCTAGATCCCTAATTTTTTAGAGAAGGCGACACTCATATGTATGATTTCTCATTTATTTTATTTTAATTTATTATTATTTTATTCAAAGATTAATTTATTAGTTTATAATTTAATTTATTAGTTTATAGTTTGATTAATTAGTTTAATCTAATTCATAATTTTTATTTATTTATTTATTGTCATTTACCATATTTATTATTTATTATTTAGCCCTAGTTTTCTAATTAATTAATTAATTAATTAATTAATTAATTAATATTTCATAATCTTTAATTTATTTGTTTCATTAATAAGAACAGTATATCCCACTTTGCTTGCTATAGAAGAGAGTATACATATATGATGATTTATACATGGCCTCGATGTCTCCAAGGCATTATCTCGAAATCTCTTTGTAATATGCCTTTGGACTTCATATGACCTCACTATCGTATGGCATCATTCTGGAGTGTTATGGGATTCAAATTTTTACTAATATCTTAAGATATGATACATGGGAAAAAATGGTACGATTTTCAATATGTGGTATCATTAAGATCATAGTTCATCTTTGTTAACTATGTATGGTGTCATAAAATTATATGGAATCTCAATTATACTCAACTCAATTCAGCATTATTTATGGTCTCTCTCAGCACAATATTATTTATGCTCATGACCTCACATGGTATAATGTAGGACCAGTATTGATCTTGACAATATAACAGTATTAGTTTCATGGTTGAATGACATCGTTACAATCCTAAAGCAGTAACGGTATAGAAAACATTGATGATAGTATCTATGATGAAACTTGCTCATAGACAAGTTGTGAACTAACCTTTGATAATCCGTATCTTGTATTTTATGTCTCAAGAATTTCGATTTAGTCTGAAATTAAAATGGTATTCAACCTTCTAATTCAAGAAGAAAGAAGAAGAATTCAAGCTATCTTTGACTATGATTTGGTTCATCATTCTGGGGTACACTGCTACAGAATGGGCCCATGTGTATTTTGTCTTGGTGCACGTCCCCTGTTCTGTATCTCTAAAGTTGACCAAGTTGATTTGAGATAATATCCTCCTCCGTTCATTGATTATCTCAACACGAATTTCAACCTCCTTTTACAGTCACCTCGGGCCTGTTTTCTGACCTCTTAGTGCAGTACGTAAAGTACCCTTGTGTTTGGCTATGATCAAGCACGATTTAAGTTCAATCTCTACAATTATTCCTCTAAGATCATCATTCAGTTATATGCATTTGGCATTAACACAACTAATTTGTGAATCATAGTGGTATGATACAATGATATTGGAATGGGAATATTTATCTGGCACTATAGAGAAGTGAATGCTAATCATATTCATCTCTGACTTGCACACTAGCAACAGACTTCCAACGGTGAAAGATTTTTATTCTTGTAATGGAAGCTTTAAGAGGAAGCTTTAAGTGACAGAGCTGAGATTATGTCAGTAGGAAAACATCATAGTAGAAATGATCCTCCTAGAAGTTTGAATATTTGAAGTTGTTATAAACCTCACTGTTATTTGTGACACAAGGTCTACTATGTGAGGCAGTTCTCTATGAATGTAAAATCAACATCTCTTATGGTCTGTTCATCATGTAAACCCTGTATATCGATGACAGTATTATAGTCTCATTCACAATTGAAGTTGTGAACAAGATAGATGTAAATCTTGTATACCTTATCTTCTGATTTTCATCTCAGGATGATCATTTATGGAGGTATGAAAGAAACCTCTTATTAGTAGTCTAGAGTTGATGACTTGTTGAGAAGCGTTAAACTCTTCTGGATGTCATCTTGAGCAAGGCTTTCAATATTCAGTCCTGGTTTGCAATAGGAGGTTTTGTCTGTAATAGCAACAGTTGCATCAAGCTTTGTGGTATAAAGTCTGTATGGCAGTAAGAGTGCTTTGTGGATTTTTGAATGTGTATTAGTTTCATTAGCACCTTCTTTCAGCAAAGAAGAAGATTAGAGTTGTTGTATTGACTCGAATCAACGGTATTGATTTAGAATTAAATCTATCATCACAGTATTCTGGTAGACTACAGAAGGTATCGATGCAATGGTGGTTTTACAGTTTCACATTCAGAAGTATTCATCAAGACTTGTTGTCACATCACCTCCTTGCAGGATATTAATGATGTCTGTCCATCAAATGATGATCCTCTCATTTTCAAATGAAAAGAGGTATTTTTAAGATGTAAGTTCTAGCGTTGTTCCTAAGCATTAAAAGTCTGGCAAAATGCAGCAGATGTTGATCCAGATATATACTACGCATGGGGACACTAGATTATACCTTGATACGAAGACTCTAAGTTGATTTATGGTCAAGCCATGTATATTTGATAAGTTTCTCATTAATATTATCTAAAAGTACAATTCTGAACTGAAATTATATTAAATGGAAAGAGCACATCTAAGTGCTATATATATGTTGAGGACCACCTTTACTTCCTAAATAAATTAAAGTCTGAAGTATGTTACTCTAAAGCACTATTGAAGTTGAATGTATGAATTTAAGGAAACTCTTCAGATATATTTTATGCACATATTGTTGTATATTGCATAATAGAATTCAAAGAATCCAATGTTTCACATGTTGAAACCAAATACCACTTTATATGTTACAACAAAGGACATTCTTGTTTTATGGCATGTTTGGGTGGATAGATCTCATGATGAGTAGGTTTCCTAATTGACACTTTGCACTTTGTAAAGTCAATATTAGGCTTGTGGTCTCTGTGAGTAAGAGGGAGTAAGATCAATTAATTTTTTCTTCATCAAGATATGCAAGAAGCAGAGGATTTCTAAGTGCTCCCAAGATCTATTGTATAAATAAATATGCTTGTTGTGTACACATCTATATGTTGCTAGCTCGAGCTATGAGGATCCCATTGACAATCTTATACCATCACCAAGATCTAGTCTTGATTTTCAGAAACCAGAGTCGCATTATTCCCTATATGAAAGGATCTTTGGTTAAGATTGAACATTGAATTCTGGGAGCTCCTCGGGGCTTGGGGTACCTATTGAGCTATGATTAACCATAGGTTGAGTGGTTCACCTTCCCCTATAATACCCCATGGTGTTTGACATGTGTTTAGGGTGAGTGGTTCACCTTCCCCTACGATTGATGACACATGTATGTAGGGTGAGTGGTTCACCTTCCCCTACTGTTGATGACATATGCCTAGGATGAGTGGTTCACCTTCTCCTATGGCATATGAGAAGGATGAGTCATTCACCTTCTCCTGTGGATACACTAGTGAGAGATGCATATAGGCATATGTTGACATGTCATTCAGACGTGGTTCATCATTTCCCCACATGTAGGATGCTCATTCCCTATGATTGTTGGTTGACATGTCGATGGGACATGGTTCATCCTTTCCCCACATATAGGATCCTTCCTACAATTGATTGTTGTGACTTGTGTTTGTAGGATGCGGTTTACCCTTTCCCTACATGTGATTGTAACTTGTGTTTATAGGACGTGGTTCATCCTTTCCCTACTCTCGGTGATTTTCATACATAGGATGTGGTTCATCCTTTCCCTACATGTATGATGTGTGATTATAGGATGTGGTTCATCCTTTCCCTATGTGTGGTTTTGAGTAGGATGTGCTACACTCTTTCCCTACTATTGATTCAATATCATCCTACCCATGTAGTCTAGGACACATGGGAAGTATCTCTCATCTGGAAATGAGTTGGGAAAAGTGGTTAGGGACCACAACACTACCGATGGATGCATTGGGTACTACCGTACTCCCTATGACTAGGATGCATGGTGTTTTTTAACATGATCCGGGATCAAGTCTAATTGAGGTTTTCCCTATAGACTAACTATTTTCAGTGAAGAGTGATGTCTTGTGACTCACTCTCGACCAATTATTCTTCATTATTACATAAGTGTTCAACAAAGAAGACCATAGAAAGATGAGATTCAGATATGGTTGATGGTGACAAGATGGATTTATGATGAGTAACAGTCATTGATGGTTTGACAGGTGGAATTCTGCTTAATTGAGAGGGAGTGTTAAAATTTGCAACTCAGTCCAAATTCCACTTTGGACATCTCCCATGGGGAAGATTATTGTAGAATTGAATTCCTATATTTGAGAGGACTAAAATCGATATAAATATTGTCTCATTTGGACAAGATGACACGGGTTTTTGAATCTATATTCCCTCACATGTAAATTATCAAGGTCGGCCTCACCTCTATGTCATCTCATCAAGTCTAATGGTCACGTCCCTTGAATCCCATCAAATTATATATATAGAGGTGCTTCTAACCTCATTTGGAACATCGTAAGAAGTGAAAATTCTTATGAAATGGAGTGTAGGCCTCAGGTTTGGGCATATAACAGTAGGAGCCATGTTTGTGTAAGGATAGTCTCTATTTTGGTTCAGTTTTCTTATGGCACAGAGGCTGCAATTTTCCAAGGGCTGTAGTGGATGTTTGAATACTATTTGGGGATGGGCATTCATACTATCTTAGGCTGAAATTCAGAGAAGATGCAAGGCCTTCGATGCTTTTATTTGTGTCCTCTTCGTTTTTGTTCATGGTGCAGGAAGGGATCATATAACAGTAGGTTGGGTCACTTGTTTGAAGATTCCTAAGGCCTTAGAAGGCTCCTCCCTCTAAGTCATAGTCACAAAAGGGTACAACACAGTCGATCAAAGGCTTCTTCTTTAGTTCTTGGGCTACTTCATCTAGCTGTCGATAAAAGGTTGTTGTAGGGTGCTATGAGAAGGAATATCAAACCCTAGATGAGTGAATGGTCATCCATAAATGGACTACAAGGGATCAGACTTCTGGGAGGAATATTCAATGTGTTTTGAATATTGGTTAAGGCTATGGAAGCACCCTAACCAGCCTTATTGATGCATATAAGATAGTAGATCTTAATCTTCATTGTACTCTCTCTTGCTGCTGATAATTTGATATTAATGAAAGAAGAATTGACAAAGGGTTTTCCCCATCTTGGGTATTTTTCCCTGGCTTGCGCCAATCCCTGTCTTCTCTTGCCCTGGCTTGAATTAGTGGGATTTTGAGGTCTAAAATGGGCCTCCTAATAAAATTATAAAATAATAGTGGAAATAATAAAATAAGATTAGATTACATCGTCAAATTTTAGAGGGAAAAAAGAAAAAATTATTTTTTCAACTCGTATTTTCAACTTATTTCCCTATGGGTTTACTTAAATTTCAAGCGAAAACGTTCATTGGATGCAAAATTTGATTCCTCATCTAAGGATTACCCATGTTGCATACTTTCGATGGACCCCACTATAAGAAAAATGAGAAATACATGAAAAATGTTATTGCAGTCACGTATTTTCATGTATTTCTCATTTGTCATGTAGCAAGATCCATCGAAAGTATACAACATGTGTACTCCTTAGATGAGGAATTAAATTTTTCATCCAACAAGTACTCCCGCTCGAAATTTGAGTAATACCTTAGCGAGATAAGTTGAAAATACGAGTTGAAAGAGTAGTTTTGTTAGTTTATTATTTTTTAATCTTTTTACTTTTTTACTCCAAAAATGGTGAATCATCTCCCATGGTTGACATCATCATATTGCAACCTATTGGTTCTTATAAAGTTGATTTTGGTTGTACATTTTTCCTAGGAGACCCATTTTAAACCTCAAAATTCCCCTAATGCCTTCTCCATTCTGAGTAGATACTCTTTCATGAGTTACTGTTATAAGTTTATGGCTACTACGAATTGAAATACAATAATGGAATTAATAATGGGCTAAATAAGTGTCTGACTTAACCAAGAACATGTTAACCCTAAAATTTAATAGTCCTGTTATGGTACTTCGCCCAACCTAGGGGAAATTTGGGGATATAGACAAATTGGCAAGACAATCATCCACGAAGGTTTGGATTTTTTCAAATCATATGAATTTATTGTGGGTCCCACATGAGTTTAGGGGTTTGACTTATAACCATGTGTGCCTATTTGAGTGGGCTGGAATATGTTGTTGTCAAGACTTTTATCTCTGCCTGGATTAGAGGAAATTTTAGCCTAAGAGTAGCCTCTGAAGGAGAAATAATAAAATAATAGTTAAAATAATAAAATAAGAAATGAATTTTGGAGGGGAAAGAAGAAAACCACTTTTGTAATTATATTTTTAGCATATCTCCTTGTAAGTTTACTCAAATTTCAAGTGTAGACAGACATTGGATGTGGAATGAAATTCCACATCCAACAACTATCCATTATGAATACTTTTGAGAAGACGCACATTAATAAAAATTGAAGATACATAAAAATGTGAGTTAAACATGCTTTTTTAATGTATATTCAATGTTTACCAATGTGGGTCTTATCAAAAGTATGCATAATGGGTACTCATTGGATATGGAATTTAATTCGGCAACCAATGAGTATCTACACTTAAAATTTGAGTAAACCAATAGGGAGATAAGCCAAAAATACAATTAAAAAAAGTAATTTTTCTTCCTTTTCCTCCAAAATATTTACATGTACCTCTTTTTAAATTTAAATTATTTTGATTGGTTTACATATTATGACATGGAAATTACATGAAAATTTCATGGGCACTTTTAGGTTGAAATTTCCTCTAATGATTGTTTTGAAGCCATATTTCTTTGCAGTCTCGGTATATCTAGGTCTAAGATCACACCAACTTATTACTATGTGAAATGTGTTAAGTCCTATATTTATGAGAGAACTAGAGTATCCACGAGTTGACAAACTTACAATCAAAATTTCGACAGACTAAGCCTTCAGCTTTGTTAATGGATGGAACTCCTTTACCTTTCCTATTGACTCTCAAATATTTTTTCTCTAAAAATAATGTAGAGAAGAACACTAGAACTAAATATGATAACTATAATTTTCCTAGTTGTATCTGTGGTGACCAATTGTGCCGGTCTAGCCTTGTTTATAGAGGTTTTACTCACTTAGACTTATGCAATCCCTCTCCTCTCACTCTTAACATGGTTCCTTTTTGCACATATGGGAGATTTCTTATCGTGGCTGCACCTAAGTACATTATCGAAGAGGAATTCTCAGCCTTTTATTACAGGCTTTCATGCCTCCTTTCTTGGCTGCCTTTTTTTCTCTGAGCTCTACTTAGGATTTCAATCTCAACTTGAGGTAGTAGACCATCCTCCAAGGTGCCTTCCCTCTGGCTACATGAAGAAATTATGTGTATACACAAAAGGAACTAAAAATCATATTCAGTACTCACACAATAAATACTTACAATGACTTACATGAACCCTCTATCCAAGTCACTCTAACTACATGAGCTCGAACTCTGTCTGCTAGACTCCTAGACTAACTTTTTTCTCTCTCTCTCTAACACACACACAGATATATCTATATATATATATATATATATATATATATATATATATATATATATATATATATATAGATATAGATATAGATATAGATAGATAGATAGATATATCCTTTGATTTCCCATAATGTCTCTTAACAAAACAAAAATGTCTAGACATCTATCTATTATTCCTAAAACTAACTCACAACTCATTTTGACACATTTTGTTGTTATACATCCACAATTAGGAAAAATACTAGCTCATCTAAAATATCCTAACAACCTAATAGTCCAAATTCTTTCTTGAATTAAGCTATTTGGAACCACATTAAAATCTTATTATTCCTAATTTTTATACAAATTACATTTATGAGGGAAGTTTCTTTCCCTTCATAAATTTACATGACCTCATTGGCATTCCAGAAAAAAATAAGTTGCTTAGAAGTGGATGCTCCTCCATCACGCTCCCCATGTTGAAATTTTTCATGGCCTCCTAATCATGTGCTTCAATTTTGTTGTAGTCCTCTTCGATCCTAAAATTTGCATTGTTACTGGTCACGGGCTCATTCTAGTTGTTCTGGTATTAATTCCAGAGTTCTAGGGTTCCATTCCCTGCTTTGTTGTTGCCTTCCTATTGTGTTGATGCAATATTTCATAGGAAATGGCATTTCTTTTCTTTCTTCCTTCCTATTAGTTAGAAAAAATATCATGACCTCCTCCTTGGTCATTTATGTTTTCATTCCTTCTTTGTTGTATCATGGTTTCATATATATTTACTTATCAAGTATGGAGTTACATGGCTCCCTCCACATATCTCCCTCATTCTCATCTCCCTTTGAAATTGCTTACTATCATTTTTCTACAGACTCAAGTATGCTCTGAACAACCTTTTCATCATGTCTTTCAGCACTTCAGCCTCATTTAGTTCCTTGGCTACATTCTCTATGTTTCCCTCAATCCTAGGGTTGTCAAGCGAGTCATCTAGAAATTGCAAATCCATTTTATTATATGACACCATGATATTTGAATGTTTTCTTTTCTCCTCGTTGTACATTTATTCACAAATCCGTTTTCCATCTCTGCTCCTTTTCATAACATACTTCAAGATCTATCCTTCTCCTTCTATATCTCTATATTCATAAGAAAACTCTATTTTATTTTCCACCACAAATGTTTGTTCAATTGGTGGTTTGAATAATTTTGATCATTTTAGGATAATATGTACTTCCATTCTTCTCTCGGACAAATTGTCCATACTCTTTACCTACCAATAGACTCCTATAGTTATTCAACGAAATTTTATTTTATAAAGGTAAATACATTACCTTAGCATTTGTGGCTTTCTTCTTTGCATGCTCACTAGGAATTTGACTCCCTTTCACCATCATAAGTCTGTTGGATTTCATTTCATTGGTTAAATCCTCCTTTTCTTTATCTCTTAGAGAAAAATTCATCTTATCTTATTCCTTTATGACAATTTTAATTACTTTCCACCTTCATCACATCCATTCACACACAATCTATAATTTTCAAGAAGACAAGTCTCCCTAGCCTCATTTTCTATCATCAACTTCTCCTATTGTTTTGAAATTTTTACAAAATCTCACTAGTACAAAATGATGAATTAGTTAGTAAAAAAAAAATACTAAAATTTTCATATAAACAACTATTTTTAGTCAGTGACCAATAGTAGCTAATTTACAGTATCTTATAACATGACCGACTTTTAGTGATTTTTTGCTTAGTCATTAATTGGTTTCCTCAATTTTATTATCTAGTAGTATATTTAGTCATAAATTTGGTCATTCATTTTTCATTAGTTTGGTCACTAATTGTCACAATTAATGACCAAATATACAACCAAAAATGTATTACTATATGAATCCTCAAGAAAACCAATTAATGACCAAAGAAATATGACCAAAATGTGTGTCGTGTTATAAGATACTGTAAATTAGCTACTAATCGTCATATATATGTAAATATTAGTCATCATTTGAAACTAATTAATGATAAAAGAAATATGACTAAATTTTAGTCGTGTTATAAGACACTGTAAATTAGCTACTAATAGCCGTATATATGCAAAATTTAGTCATCATTTTAATAAAAAAATTATCATTTGCAGTAGTTATTTATCTTTCTTTGGTATTTTCATATTCATTATATAAACGTCTGATTCAGTAGTTTCTATTCATTTCATTTAATTTCATTCATAATCATTATAAACGATCAATTTAGTCATATGTTCATTTTATTTGTGTTCATTATTAGTTAATATAGGCTACTAATCTAGTAGTTTTAGATTGATTTTATATGTTCATTATTAATCAACATAAATTAATTAGTATGATTTTGCAACTAAATTTTAAAAAAATGCCATAAAATGTGCATGTTTATCTAATATGATAATGCAAAGTTACATATGTTAATTACAAGGCTAAATAATATCAAGTGAAAATAAAAATAATTTCAACCATATAAAATTTATTATATAAAATATCAAGTATTACAATATGAGTTTCCAACTTAATATTGGTTGGACTATAATTTACACATGAAATATTGGTTCATCATTTCAAAACATTATCACTGTGGTGCCAAAGCATTGCAAGTGAATTCACCAACTCTAAAAGCTTGACCATCAGCCTCTATGAATGTGTCTTATGCAATATATTGGCTCTAAGGGTATCACTAGACATATTCTCTTCTATCTCTCATTTTTCATTTGTTGCTCCAGTGTTATTGTTCTCCTCTTTCTTCAATTGCTGCTTCTTACCATCAATATTGAGTTCCTCTACTAAGAATGAAAGAAGATACAATTCAAAGTATAAGACATCAAAGATGATGAATACTTGAATATAAAATAAAGTATACTATAAAATATTTATACGACATATACCTCAACATTCGAGAGTGGTCACTATGTGGCTAGATGACCTGTATAAACAAAGAAAATAAGAAGTCACCATAGAAAATAACACCTTAGGAACTTAGTATTGAACTTAGTATTCACTGATTCTGGCCATTTTTTCTTCAATATCAGATTTACATCTTAAAAACTTATCACAACTACTACTCGATGCAGAAAAGTAATACCCACTCACAGTGCACAATAATATCCTTTATAAATGTGCAGCAAATGATTAGTGTGCAACCAACAAGCACCAATTACAATCCATTACATAAAAATAACCAACACTATGTTCTGACAATACAACCGACTAAACTTTTCTCCACAAAATATTACTTTTATTTGTCAAAATAATCATTGCCTTTATACAACCCACCAAACTCTTATGCAACAGTCGAATCAAGGAATCAATGCATGTAGATAAAAAGCTATAATGAGTTTTAAATACAATGCACACTGGGGCAGCAACAACTGCAAACTTGCTTGGATCCTTCAAATACTCCACATTGTCAGCGAGTGGAAAAGAATAGTCAAGTTAAATAGCGACTGCTAATACATTCTTGTAACCATTGATGATAGCATGTGGAATAGCTGCAATTGTGGGATTATAGATCGCCACAGAAAGAGTTATACATAATCTCATAAACTGCAAATTGCTTGTTGTGGTGTGCCAAAGATGGTCTTCTAGAACTTCTTCACAAATACACGGTCATGCGCAGGAGTCTTCAACGAACATCGTTCTAGCACCACCTTTTTTTATATATATACATATTGAACATGTATCACTGCTGGTCATATATACCATAGCATTTTACCATGACCTTCAAAAATATGAATCTAATAAAAGAACATCAAGAGATTGTTTGAATCTCTTAGAAAATAAAAAGGAGACTTGAATCTGTAAATCATAAGAATCTCTATACCAACTTCAAAAGAAGTCGTACTTCCCTTTCTCCAATGCAAGTCCATCAATCAAGTCCAAAGAATACAGAGATTACATGTGAGAGACATTGATGAAAACCAACCAAAACCCATGTCAATAAAGTCCTTTCTAGACCAACCCCTCTAACAAAAGTGTCATGTTCACTCTGCCACTGAACAGGCTAAACTTTAGCCAAACTATCCCAGAAATAAGCACTACCAAAAGGAAATGGTTTCCACTATATATAGAAAATACAAATTTCACACCTACATATCTCATACTCATGAAATAATTTAACAAAAATCCATTAGCGATATTTACATAAAGAATATACCACAACTGCTATCCAATAATATTTTATCTATAACGGGACTGATAGTAATACCAGCCCTGAACTGAGACATGGGAGCAAATAACCATCCCAGGCTTCCATGTATTTGTCCCAAACTTCTACAGTTGCTAATCGTGTGTAGCAGTATGGATACCTGATCATTCCAAATTAGTTCTAGACCCCAGGCCTCTTCCTTCCCCCATTAGAAGCTGCGATGTTTGAGGTCCTTGAGCCTTATGAGTCACGTCAGCGAAAGTAGATGATCCAGGATGTTATTTCCAAGACCACAACAATTCCACCTAGTGTAGAAATCACTAAGATATAAGCCCGCTTCCGCTTGTATTCACTTTCTCGGCTTCCTAATTCTGCATATGGTGCACCTCTTATCGAGTTTCCTTCCGTAGGCACAACAATGTTATGCCCTCCAACTAAGAAATATAATTTTTTTGAACCCTAAACTGACGGAGGTTTAAACACACTTGGAGCATGCTCAGTTCCTGAACTCGAAACTAGGCGAGAGCTAGACCCACATGGGCCACTGGTAGTTTTATCAACGATATGACTTTGTGCAGAATTTTGAATTGTTGATGCAGAGTCCTTGCAGGCCTCTAGTTTCGATACCAATAAGGACATTCTTGTTACCGAGCATATGGTGGTCCTTCACGTAGGATACCTGTTATAGACAATTTTGTGCCTTGCAGCATCAGGCATGAATTGTCAATAATCCAAGGGATCCAAAGTCCCTAAACATGATGTTCCTACCCCTAGAGGAACAAGGTCAGCAAACCAACAGCTCTCAGATCAGTTCTCCACCTGAAAACACTCAAAAACAAGCAATCCTGAAATCAAAGCAGGTGCTCCACTAGGCTTCTGCGCTGAAACTCAACTCCTCCATGGTGTACCTGCGTTGCAAAGCAGGTAGAACAAAGGCCACCTGCACTGAGCGAGATGGGACAAGTGGCACACTGAGTCATTGCTCTGGAATCTTCCGAAAATGACACTTGGATCAGGGATTTCGCCTTGTGATGAGTCAGAGGCTCTGTTTCTCCAAGTGGAAGCAAGGTTCTCCAAGTGGACTCAAGAACTGAAGATCAACTGAAGAGAGAGAGGACACAAGGCAGCTACACATCAGTTGCAAGCTGACTCATCCTTTCTCAATTCATCTATATATTGAGCTCTCTCCCATGAGCTCAAGAGGCTGGAATTTTGTGCAAAGTAATGATATGCTATTGGTTTCACTATAGAGCTATTGGGTGATTGCTTGAAGGAGGTGAAGAGGAGAAATTCTTTCTGCTGGGAGGTGTTGCTGGATTGGGGCCTTCAATGGTTGTAACACTCTCAGAACTTTACTTCTTCTATTAATAAAAGCTATTGAGGTTCTTCTATATGCACTTGTTTCAATGATGTATTGTGATAATTGTATATTTGATTTATGCTAATCCTTGAATCAGTTATGATTGCATGCTTCTTGTAGTTTCCTTCTTTTTTATTTTGCAGGATCTCATTGTAGCTGGGCCAGCAAAAGAGCAAGGAGCTGGGAGCAAGCAAGCAAAGAGAAGAGTTTGGATTCGACATTAAGCGCAAGACAACGGTTAGTGCATTTCTTCATTCTCTCTTGCTTTCATAAAGAAGTAAACCTTAAGTAGTTTTCTTTACAGTTGTTGCTGAGGTACTATCACCCTTAGAGTGGGATAGGGTCATCCGAATCAGATACTTTTCCCTACAACAAACTGGCGACTCCGCTGGGGATCGTATCTGTTTGATTGTTTGTAGTATTTTGCTATTCATTTCCTAAACAAAAGAGTACCAAATCGAAAAGCTTTTGACTATATCAAAAGCGAAGTAGAGGGCAGCTACTCTAGCTCATTTATGAGCATGTTCATGATTTGAAGAGCTGATCTACAAGGATCCTTGTAAGCTCTTAGTGATAGCTTTTCATCTTCCTTGTCATCCCTTAGTGTGTGCTTGACTGATAGCTTCTGATTTGAGCAAAAACTGTGCATTTTTGAGAAAATTGTGACCCGGAAACTGTGAAAACGAAACTTTCGTTTTCCAAAGCAGGTAGTACACAGGCTACCTGCTTTGCAACGCAGGTCCCGAAGGGGCTACCTGTGCTGAGAGCCAGACTGGCTGTGCAGCACCTGCGTTGGCCCAAATTTGCCTTGTGCATTTGGGGTTTCCTCCCTTTTTCTTGCCTGTTTTCACTATAGATTTTGCAGCCAGTTACCAGTCTTGTACCTATTCTGAAACCAACCTTACTTGCCATCATTCCGCCTCTGTTATATAACGAAATTGTACTTGTTCTTTTGTATTTCTTACATCATTTACAATTTCCCATAACGAAAGTAAACTAGTCTTGCTTTGGCCTCTTAGATCTGAACCTGTGTTAGGCATTTTGCTGGTCTAAAGAGTTAGCTTGTTTGCTGTCCATAGCTGATTAGTCTTTTTACTTTCGTCATTATGGTTTAATTTCATGTATTTCCAGTGATTAAACAAGTAAATCTTAAGGTGTCTTTTGATTTTGGACAAGCTTGTTTGTTTTCGCTTTAAATCGAAATCAAAGTTATATAACAACTTTCTTTTTGTAATACATCAACATTAAGAAAGGGAAAAGAAAATACATGCATTGTGCATTTTGCATTTGACTGTTTGCATGCTGATTTAGGAAAAATTGCATTAGTGTGTGCTCTATGATCTGTGTGAAAAGATTTGTCTTTCTTTTCCCTCAGTAGTTAAGATTTTCAAAGTTGAAAGATTGAAAAGTTTGCTTCTCATCTTAGACTGCATTCAGGAATTTGTTACATACATCTCGTGGTGATCCTTAAAGGCAAACTGCTAAACAAGATCAACATTAAAATAAATCCAATTTACATAACAACGCTTTGAAACATAACGCGAACACATAGAGGTCTAGGTAGAGACGTGTTCCGGCGTCGTTAAACGTAGTGACTGTCGATCTCTACGAAGGTGGGTGATTCCTCCTGAGAGTCGGTGGCACTAATACGGACTTGTGCTCCCACGTACCATCGCGTATATATTGGGAGACCCCTATAGGAACAAAGCCTTTATCCATAGGAAGCCGTGTCGGCCGCCCTACTGATCGCGATGCAGTGAACACAGCATTCACGAAGATCGACCACCCGTACCGTAAAATGTATTCTGTGGTTTCGCGAAAAGTTTGGCACACCCTCTGCCTAGAACTCCAGAGTAGTTTCTTTTGGCCTTTTTCAAACTCTATAACTGAAAAAGTCCATCCGAGCATTTGTCACTTCGGGCTCGTTAAAACATCGAAGGAGACTAGAGTCATCTTTAGCTTTTTCTCGACTCTTAAAACATGAAAAAGCAAAGTTGTGTCTAAAGCGTCGTTAATAAAATTTATTTTAATCGGAACATAATCACCTGTTATTCCCACGTTGATCTTTCAGTTGAAAAGTATGGAGCCCACCAACCAAGGAAGTCACCTTGGTGGAAGTCCCAATCCCTTCTCCTCTTGGGGAGATGTTGGTGCGCCTCATATGGCCACATTGTCACTTCCAGGATTGACAATTGGCCTACCTGTATGGCTCTTTTCAACTAATGTAGTTCAAATCGCCACTAATCCTGAGCAGTCGAATCAACAGTCAGACCAGTCTCGAGCTACCCACCAGCCTTCCACCTCTTACAATTCTTCCTCTGATCCTTCATCTTCGCAGGGTAGAGCCAGCAGAAGTCAGCCTCCCATGGAGAAGAAGGAAAAGAAGAAGAGAGAAAAGAAGCAGAAGGGGCCTATGGCGAAGGCGACTGGGGGCAAGCAAAAGACATCTGACAAAAATCCACACACTGCACCGACCGGGCCTAAATCGCCATGTGTCATTTGCAAAGGGACCCACTTCCATCGTGATTGTCCTTGTATTCCCCGGATACTAAGGGACTGGTCCCCCAGGTTGCACAATCCGGTAGCATCAACCTCTAGTAGTCATGTTGATTGCAGTCCATCAACTAGCGAGAGTGAAAGACGAAAAGGGAGACCAAGATCACCCTGTATGTTGTGTGAAGGCGATCACGCCATCCACCGATGTCCATTCTTAGATGAGGCGAAGAGAGTTTTGGAAGATCGTCCGGTATCACCGTTACGACTTCCTCCTGGATACCAAAAACTCGTGCCTAATCCCTCGATAGTTGAAAATCCAGCTGGCCCGCTCAAGTGGTCAGCTGAAGTGTCCGTCATTGAGAATGAACCTACTGAATCCAGACCAGACGAAAGTCTAAAGGTCGAAACGGCAGTTGACCCGGTTCTTCCTTCAGAGGTTTCATCCTCAAATGACACCGTCGTTGAAGATTCATCTTCAAATGACACCCTCACTGAAGAGAATAAGGATGACACCATCCAGATTCTTTTCATCAACACAGACTCTGATGAGCATCAGGGCAATGCGCCCATTCCTTTATCGCAGGAAGGAACATCGTCAGGGTCGTATCCGGCCGTGTATTCGGTCCCACCACCAAGCAACCTAGTTGTATCCTTTGATTGGAATCAACTAGGCAGACCCCGGTTACCAGCCAGTATCCCATTCAGAATCATCGTCCAAATCTACAAAATGGTGATGGCTGGAACTATCATTGATGAAGGGGCATCTTTGAGTATCCTTTCCTCTATTGCTTGGAAAGCACTGGGTTGCCCGGCGCTTTTACCTGAGATGAGAAATCTATCAGGTTTTGATAAAGGAACCAGTCGCCCGTTAGGGATTCTCCCTAATGTTCCCGTTACATTGAAGGGGAAGACAGTTCATATGAACGTCATGGTCGTCCAAGGACCCTTGGTGTATAACTTACTCCTTGGACGAGACTATATATATTGCATGGAGGCAATAGTGTCCTCACTCTTCAGAGTTATGTGTTTTCCGCACGAAGGAAGAATGGTCAAGCTCGTAGACCAACTTTCATTTCCAGGATCACGCATCGCAAATAGTCAAATACCATCCCTTAACGGTTTATTCACTCAAGGAATGCCTCCACCCCCGGTTCTACTTCCCGATGAATGCGAGTGATTCGGAAAGATGTAACTGGGACCCAGGGGGCATGCACCCTGGCCTGCCTTGGGCAGAGAAAACCTTGGGTATAAAGTTAATTTCCGCAGAAGAATATGACTAGTCCGTACCCCGTCCGAAGGAAGGAAAAGAGGGTTGTTCTAGGATAAAATTCTTTTGTCAAAGTTATGTGAGCGAAATAATCGGCTCCCTTTGTCTAGAAATTAGGCTCTCCTAAGGGAGGAGATCCATTTGTGGCAGCAAGTAGCCACCATCTTTGAAGGCAAGCCTCACCCATTAAAACATATGTTTTGAAGGATAAGTAGGGGCAGCCTCCAAAGAAAGAGATGAAATTGCTGCAACAAGTAGTCACCATCCTTAGCAACCTAGTAATAGACATCGCCGGAAAAAGAGTTTAGTTTGCGGCAGCGAACATAACCATTTTCCGGATAATAAGTAAGAGGACGAACCTAGAAATTATACTTTATACCTGGGGGCATGCGAACCTTTTGGAGTGCAAGCATGGGATGACTATTTATTTTTTAAATTTTTAGGTCCTCCCTTTAAACCTGTAGGTCTAACCCGTTAAACTCGTAGGATTAGCCGTTTCCAGCTTGCATAAAGAAAGGATGTGGGGCAAAAGTTAAAACTTGCCAAATTGGAGTAACTAGTGAGGTATAGCTCCTTAAAAATGACTACCTCACCTGAGGCGTTCCTTGTATTAAGACTGGTATAGTCGAGCAGTTTTAGCACACAGTTCATGCTCGTTAAAAAATAAATGCAAGATCCGAGCAGTTTTAGCACATAGTTCATGCTCGTTAAAAAATAAACATAAGGTTGAGCAGTGTTCAAGCTCGTTAAAAAACGAACCCAGCCCGGTAAATAACCTTGGTAAATGTAACCTTTGACAGCCATATTAAAAGCCCTTGGTCGTGTTCTTGCAGTCTCACCTCCATCCGTTCATTTGGCCAATCGTTCATCTCCATATGTTTGTTTACCCATTTTGAGGAACAGCTGCGAAGAGTGATTTCACTTAGCCATCCTTGTGACACTGCCATGATTGGAATATTCCAACCTGTACCTGGAATCTGCTGCTATCCCTGTTTATCACTCGTTCCTCAAAAGACGAGTCTTCTTTGAGCTCTTTTCTCCTGACTCGTAAAGTATGAAAAGTTTGCCGAGTTTTGGCCTTCCAGCTCGTTAAACGACCGGAAGAGCTATCCCTCCTCTAGATTTTAATCTTTTTGGACCTGAGGGATTATTGCACAAAAAGATCGAGCGCTTGTTTTGTTCGGCTCGTTAAAACAATCGAAAATTCATCCCTTCTGTATTGTTTTATACTTTTTCGGACTTAAGGGATTAGATGACGAAAAAGGAATTCTGGAGTTGACTTTATGTACCTTTTCAGACTCTCTAAAAATGAAAAGGACCGAGTTATCCTTGTCGTTAGACTCGTTAAAATTATTAAATAGCGACAAACTTGTCTTTAGACGAGAACGAGTTTCTCTATCGCTAGGCTCGTTAAAACATAGCGACGGGCTTGCCCGAAGGGCAGGTTATAGAACAAGCATATGTTATCCTCCTCAAGCTTGATAAAAATAAAGAGGTACTGGTCAGCAATGACTGGGGAAAAATTGGGAGAACCTCACAGCTTTAATGGTAGCAAGTCGCTCTTGAACATGACACTTTGTCCTCCGTATCACATCGGGTTGGGTTGTTTCATTCACCGGTCTCATCACCATGGTCCTCGCCACACCATCCACATTTGGGGTAATGCTACCAATCCATCACATCAGTGTCGTTATATGTTCAAGAGATGTTGTTCTGCAAAGAGTCAACCGTGTCCCATCCACTGCCATACATTGTCCTTCATCCATTTCATGACCGCCACCCTGAATCATACATCACAGTTTGTTTTCACCTCATCACAATCACTAGCTCTGTTCCGTGTCAATGATGTGGGATTCATTAAGGCCCTCCTTTGACGGATCGCTCCTTGTCGACATCAGCTCATTATCCAAGGAGTTGATCTAGGAACAACCCCTTCAGTACTTTGAAGCTTGCATGCCTCAATGGCAAGTTTCTCACTTCCGGCGATAGGTATACATCAATGACCTTCGACCAGAAGATTTTGCATGGTGGTCGACGCCAAGTCCTTTATTCCCACCATGTGAATTGTACTGCCGTACCTTGAGGGTCATCATCCTTATCGGTGATTCCTCTCGCGCTTGTTAACGGTTTACATCATTGACCGGTAATCAAGCGATGTCTTTCCATGTTCGACTTCAAGAAATTCTCACATGGATCAACTTGTACATCGAGTGAAGATCAGAAGAGATTGAAGACCCCGGATCTAGTTTCATCCATCCGGGCTGCGATATATATTCAGGATATAAAGACATTTGATGTGTACATCATTGCAGCAGATGATCATCCTTCTCAAAGGATGATAATTTCAGCAGAGAATTATCAGTCTACCATCAGACGATCGTCTGTTCTATGTACCAAAATGAATTTATAAAGTTGAGCATGGGAATGCCCGCCTCAGCTAGATCATGAAAAAGTATGAAAAATAATGTATTGTATTGTATCTTATTACAGGACACTTCTCAGCAGATTGAATGAACTTCGGATCCTCCTAATAAAGCATTTCACCCGATAAACGACCTCATACTTTAGGGGGCATCTGTTATAGACAATTTTGTGCCTTGCAGCATCAGGCATGAATTGTCAATAATCCAAGGGATCCAAAGTCCCTAAACATGATGTTCCTACCCCTAGAGGAACAAGGTCAGCAAACCAACAGCTCTTAGATCAGTTCTCCACCTGAAAACACTCAAAAACAAGCAATCCTGAAATCAAAGCAGGTGCTCCACTAGGCTTCTGCGCTGAAACTCAACTCCTCCATGGTGTACCTGCGTTGCAAAGCAGGTAGAACAAAGGCCACCTGCGCTGAGCGAGATGGGACAAGTGGCACACTGAGTCATTGCTCTGGAATCTTCCAAAAATGACACTTGGATCAGGGATTTCGCCTTGTGATGAGTCAGAGGCTCTGTTTCTCCAAGTGGAAGCAAGGTTCTCCAAGTGGACTCAAGAACTGAAGATCAAATGAAGAGAGAGAGGACACAAGGCAGCTACACATCAGTTGCAAGCTGACTCATCCTTTCTCAATTCATCTATATATTGAGCTCTCTCCCATGAGCTCAAGAGGCTGGAATTTTGTGCAAAGTAATGATATGCTGTTGGTTTCACTATAGAGCTATTGGGTGATTGCTTGAAGGAGGTGAAGAGGAGAAATTCTTTCTGCTGGGAGGTGTTGCTAGATTGGGGCCTTCAATGGTTGTAACACTCTCAAAACTTTACTTCTTCTATTAATAAAAGCTATTGAGGTTCTTCTATATGCACTTGTTTCAATGATGTATTGTGATAATTGTATATTTGATTTATGCTAATCCTTGAATCAGTTATGATTGCATGCTTCTTGTAGTTTCCTTCTTTGTTATTTTGCAGGATCTCATTGTAGCTGGGCCAGCAAAAGAGCAAGGAGCTGGGAGCAAGCAAGCAAAGAGAAGAGTTTGGATTCGACATTAAGCGCAAGACAACGGTTAGTGCATTTCTTCATTCTCTCTTGCTTTCATAAAGAAGTAAACCTTAAGTAGTGTTCTTTACAGTTGTTGCTGAGGTACTATCACCCTTAGAGTGGGATAGGGTCATCCGAATCGGATACTTTTCCCTACAACAATACCAAATCTCCAAACTCCCGAAAACAAAAAAGAACTCGGTGAACGGTAACAACAGGCAATGGAGAAACTGGATGATAGCTTTGACTATGCCCAAGAATCATGCGCGAAACAAGGAAAGAATATGGAAAGCCCTGTGCCTAAATTAGAAATTTCATAGGTCAGCCAATATCAACGCAGAAATCAATTACAGGCAAACGGATAGGGTCAAAGCAAGCATGGGTGAACGAGGAGAGTTGCAGCAAGTCGATGCTATTTAGTCGGACCAACAATTGCAGCAGAGCATTCAGTGCACAGAAAATAGGGGTACAGGTTATAATTAATGAAATGGCCAGATGAACTATGGACATTGCAAAGAAAGAGCGCTGACAATTGCATAGAATGCCCAAAAATTAGAAAATGCATTTCTGACAAAGGCCAAATTAGTGGAGCGTTACAGGTAATGGGAAGAAATGGCAGGTCTGAGCAAGGATCGTTTTTAATGCACACAGTAAAACACTTTATAAGCTAGAAATTCTGATCAACTCTGATTAGGAGAAAGGCAGAACTGAGATATATATAGAGACCACAAAAAAAGTGGCTCAAATTGGAGTAGGACCAGCAATTGCCTGCTCTGATACCATGTTAAACACAAATGGGCAACAAAGGAATCTGAAGGATAAAACATGAGAATACATCTTTTATTAACAACTGATATACATTTATAGTACATTGTTTGACCGTTGAGTTTCACATCCCAAGGTCTCTTGGACTTCCTTTTGTCTATTCGTCTTCCACACTAACCCATGGAGGATTAGGTGTCCAACAAATGGGCCTAGATGGATGGAAGGTTTCTTGTCACCTCTTTCCTCTTTCTTGGGACTTTGATAAAATAGAGTGCAGTGGAAGGAGATCTCAAGTTGTAGCTGGAATTTAATAGTTGAATGTGAAGTGGCTATGGGTTAGGACTCGAAGTCTTTGTGGCTATGTGGCTTCAAATACATCATTGTCTACCAAAAATGCCCGCTTGCGGTGTGGCATGATGATTTGGAGCAGTTACAGAAGATTCGAGGCCTTCTTCCAGGAAAAAACCCAAAAATAGACAAAATTCCATTACACAGAGAATTTCCCAAAAATACACTATCAAGCATGAAATCTGGATTTGAAATGCCATTAAATCACCCCTATAAACCCTTTCAAGTCCGCCTTTGGTCGCTATCGCAAGCCCACAGTTGATCTGGGTGATCTCTAATCCAACGGTTGATATTAATTTCGAGCGGCTTAAGCGCACGAGGATTACCCACCCGAAAAGGCGGTTTTCTCTCTCTAGCGCCAAGCCAGTTGTCGACTAGTGTATGGGATCGGGCGGAGCCCATCCAATACCCCTCACTGCCTGAGGCTTGCCCGAAATCCCGCTCATTATGGAACTCAAATAATATAAGGCTGCATATATAAATCTTTTGGGTCCCACTTTTATCGTTTTGGGTGCATTTCCTTTGTATTTCATTTTTATAGCGGAAATGTGTTAATACACAGAAAATCTAAAAGTACGGATCTCAAAATTTATGTAATCGAGTCCATAATCCCCATCGGGTCCAGGTCCTGATCGCTAATTGTAATTGCAATAACCCAGGGGTCTGCCCTTTGGGTATGTCGATCTGCCAATTCCGATATCAGTGATCGCATGTTGCGTTGGCCCGGGGGTTCTGTCTATTGACTACGCCGATCAACGATGCCGATATCGACGGTCGCAACGTCGCATCGACCCGAGGTACCTTCCTTACGTTATTTACATATGTCTGCCTCCGACCCGATATGTCGGGGATCGACAATCGGGGTCTCTTCCGTCTCCGCTTAAGTCTGCCTCTTGGACCATCTCCGATGAGATTTCCCTTTATAAGGGTTTTTTGCCAATTTTTTGAAGATTTTGCCTCTTTTTCAAAGGATAAAGGGAAACTTCTTTTTGTGATAACTTCTGCATCCGAAGTCTATTTTAGCCCATTCAAGTTGCAGTAGATTCAGAAGGAAAAGATCTTTGTAATGGCGCTATTTCCAGTAGTATCCTTGGACTTTCATTTTCCTTTGTGAGGAACACTTAGACTTAGAATCATATCCAAAGTCCATTTTGGATCACATCATGGCACCAAGCATGAGATATTCCCCCCAACATAGGATGATGGATGAGACTTATCAGATATGGAAAGGTGGGAATGATGCCCCTAACTGGATGAGTTTGTGGTGTGCCATTGTGATCCAAGTGCTCAAGTAATGGATTCAAGCATCTGGTCCTATTGACATGAGATCCTCTGGAGAAGGATGAGGAGATGTAGGGGCATACGTGCCTCCTTGTTTTTTATGTATTGTTATAGCATGCTATGGGCATGTCAGATGTATATAGAGTAGTGGACTCCAAACACATATATGGAGGTACATAATATGGTTATGCACAATGTGGTGTCATCGCCATTTGTTGTTTATGGATGACTTCTTGTGGGAAGAATGTATGATGGGTGAAGTATGAGAAAGGAAACGGTATATTACCAATCTCACTTGGCACTACATATATAGATCAAATTGATGCAGGAGCATCTGACCCCCCTTAATCAAAATGCAAATTTTAAAGTGAAGAAAGAGAAGACGTGGACCATCGGAGTAAATCGGGGAAAATTTCTTTAAAATAGAGCTAATTTGATGGAATTAATAGAGTCTCTAGAAGACTTGTCATTTGCAATTGTCTGCCATGTATGCATTGTTGAGTGATTTGTGAGAGTAAATCAAGGAGAGGATTTACTTATGAAATTCATTTACATGTTTAAGAAAAATATTTAGAAATATGTATCAAAATGTTTTCTTCCCAAATATTTTACGACAATGATGAAGTATTTAGAGGATGGTAAAGGGAAAGTCTATGGGAAAATATATCAACACATAAGTTTGGTTTAACTCCTAAATACAAATAATTCATTGATCAACTAGGTGGAAAACATAAATACGCCTGGAATTATTTTTAGATTTTTGACTCAGAAATAACGCTCATAGGGACAGATAGTTGATACAGGTGGTGGAGCTAATCAAATTTGAAAGGGAAACTAACAGTTTTTGTGAAAAAAATCAACCTCTCCATATTCCAAGGTAGAGGATCAACATCAATGAACCAATTTCTAGATTTGAAGGCTGAAGATTTTCCAGCAAATCAAAATTTCCTATGGTTTTCTAGTGATTGTTTTCATCTTTAATTTATTGTTCGATTTTTTTGTAGGAATTGTTAGATATTATTTTGTAATAAATTCCTTTTTGTAATCTGAAGTTATTTCAATAGAAATTCTATCAATATTTTCTACTAAGACTTAGTAAGGGTTGGAATATGTATGAAGAAAAGAGCTCTACCTTGATGTAAGCCTTGGTTTGTACTCAAATTAATCAATTTTTAGAAACATAGAGGTAATTTTGTTCCAGGATTCTTGTGTCAAACAAATGGTGATATGTTTTGTTATGCTAAATTATTCCTTTTTCCCAATCTCCATATGAATTTTCTTTCCTGATTGTTGTAAGAAGATTAAGAGTTGAATTTACTTAAGTGTACTCTGCTCTAGCTTGTTATAAACATTCTTAATGTTTTCCTCATGAGATTAAATATAAAATTCATTTTAATATGATTTCTATTTAATTGGTCTTCTACTTTTTCATCCCATCCACACCATAAATATCTTAAAGGATCCAAGAGTTTGCCTACCCTCCCTTGTTGCAACTACTTTGTCAATTTGTAATTGATTACCCAAAAGTTTATGACTCCATGCCTAATGGAATTTTCCAACATCTTTCAACTAAACTTTTGAAAAAATCACCTAGGATTTTTATAGCTAGCCTAAGATCTTAAAAACATAAATCATATAGAGAGAGTCCTCCTTGATGTTGGAAGGGTGATATCCCATCTTTAAAAGTAGTTTGTGGTTACCTTTTTAGTTTTATTCTTCACCCTAGGAAAATTAGGGAGTGCTAACATTCTAGCGACCATACTAGGGATCAAAAGGTTTCATCTTCCCCAGGAAAGCCTATCAAGTCTCATATTTGACTGTTGATGGTGCACGACAGTCAAAAACATATGAAGGCTGAATCATTCACCGGAAAACACCATTATCAAAGAATCCATATTTCAGAATTCTCATGGTAACTCCACTGGGCAAAACATTCAGAGGCTGAATAGCCCATCCAGTGCTTTTCAAACAAAATGATAGGGTTTGTGGAAGACCCTATTTCTATTGAAAGTTTCAAACAATACTGGGATGTTTAGTGACGATGATCAAATGGAGGAAGATTTCTCCAATTTACTTATTAGTTATTGAAGGGCATACAAATGTAGCTCTGAAGCTAGGGCCAACTTTTTAGAAGAGTTTGCTGACAAACTTGAGAAGAAAATTCAGATCTTAAATGTTTGATTTCAGTCTTACAATTTTCAAGATCAAAATTAGTTTTTTGAGGACCTTTTATAGTTGAAACTAGGGTCTGATTTAAACAACACATATGAGATGTCTCATTTTGACAAACAAATTACATAACTTCTTGATGACCAACGAATGAAATATTTTTTCTTTGATCCCATAACTATCTATATCGAGGAATTGTTCCCTACAAAGTTCCGATTATGTTTCTACTATGGAACAAAAGTCTACAATCAACGGTCGCTGCACTTACACTTTCCAGTTTCCATTTTGCTGAAACAAGGTCTAGGAATCACATCAAGTATATAGCTACTTGATTTGTTGTTTTGGAATTTTTCTATTACCTAATTTTCTAGGGGTATAAGCAACCTTAAGTAGGTAGGAGTGTGAATAAGCTCAACATTTTGAGCATATTTTTCAGTCGTGTTTGTTAAGCTTGATTTTGCAGCAAAGTTTTTTGCTTTTAGTGTACAGTTTAGATTCCAGTTTGAAGAATGGATTTGTTTCAATTTGAGGATTGTAACAGATTACCAATTAGGTTTTAGTTGCAGTGGTTTCAGGGCAGAGCATGTTGCAGGTTTGGGATCAATCCAATGGATGAGGCTACTAGTTTGTGGTGTTCTTGGCACCTCACACAGAGGATGCCATCCCCATTTGGAGCCACTGTTAGGGTCCTATAATATAGGTAATCAATGTCTATATGTCTAGTTATTTCTTTTAGGAATATGCTAGTAAAGTTTATCCTACAAATTCACCAGATATTATAGTCTAAATTGGCTTTGTACAAAGGTCTCAAATTGGTCAAGTCATTGAAAATATGTGTGTCAAAAGAGGTCCATTAGTCTTAATCTGAATTGTAAGGTCCCTAAGGGGTCATCATTGAGGACCAAGGTGTCACAAGTTAGTTGTCAATAACCCTTTCGATTGCTAAAGGATGAAATGTGTCTAAGTTATTTTTAAAAGTTTTTATTTTAAGCAAGATTTAATTTTATAAAATATACATAATTATATTTTTTATAAAATTGTTTATTTAAAATATTAAACTTTATTTAAAAATAAAAAATCAACCAAATCATTAAACTACAGGAACCAAATTCATTATCATACATAACCCATAGTAAATTTACAAGTTAGAATTGAAAAGTCAAATTAAATTTATGACACCACCCCGCACTTCATACATTAAACTTCCATGCCTCGCGATGTGTGAATAATTAAATTTATGGTTATTTATGGATTTTAGGGGGGTTTTCTATTCGACTTTTAACTTCCCCACCCCGAAAAAGGTTATTTCACTTTACGATGTTTTACAACTGTCATATTGATATTTTATTTATGAAATTCATTGACAGGTACAAGCAAAATATTTTCTTCCCAAATATTTTGCGACAATGATGAAGTACTTAAAGGATGATGAAGGAAAAGACTATGGGGAAAAAGTTCAACACATAAGTTTGGTTTAACTCCAAAAGACAAATAATTGATTGATCAACTAGGTCGAAACCTAAATAGGCATGCAATTATTTTTAGATTTTTTACTGAGAAATAGAAGTCAAAGGGGCAGCTAGTTTATATAGGTGGCAAAGTTAATCAGGTTTGAAAGGGAAGCTAACAAGTTTTGTGAAAACAACTTCAACCTCTCCAAATTCCAAGGTAGAGGATTAGCACCAATGAACCAATTTCAAGATTTGAAGGTTGAATATTTTCCAACAATTCCAAATTTCATGCACTTTTTGAGTGATTGCTTTTATCTTTAGTTTTTTGTTCACATTTTTTCCAGAAATCGTTAGATATTACTTTGTAATAAATTCCTTTCTAGAATCCAACATTAATTCAATAGAAAGTCTATAAATATTTTGTAATAAGACTTAGTAAGGGTTGGAACATGTATGAAGAAAAGATCTCTACCTTGATGTAAGTCGTGGATTGTACTCAAAGTAATCAATTTTAAGAAATAAAAAAGAAATTTTCTTCGAGGATTGTTGTGTCAAAAAAATGGTGATATATTCTCTTATGTTGAATTGTTCTTTTTTCTTAGTTTCCATATGAATTTTCTTTCCTGATTGTTCCAAGAAGATTAAGAGTTGAATTTACTTAAGTGTACTCTACTGTGAATTGTTATAAACTGTCTTAATCTTTTCCTCATGAGATTCAATTTAAAATTAATTTCAATATGCTTTATATTTAATTGATCTTTTACTTTTTCATCCCATCCACACCATAAATATCTTAGAGGATCCAATAGTTTACCTACCCTTCCTTGTTACAAGTACTCTGTCAATTTGTCATTCATTACCCAAAAGTTTATGACTCCATACCCAATGGACTTTTCCAACATATTTCAACCAAACTTTTGAAAAACCCACCTAGAATTTGAATAACTAGCCTAAGATCTTAAAAACATAAAGCTAAATCATATAGATAGAGCCTTCTCTAAAGCTGCAAGGCCTAGATCCCAACTTTAAAAGTGGTTTATGGTTACCTTTGTAGTTTTCTTCTTCAACCTAGGAAAATTATAGAGTGCTAACATTCTAGCAACCATACTAGGGAGCGAAAGTTTTCATCTTCACGAGGAAAGACTATGAAGTCTCATATTTGACTGTTGATGGTGCGCGACAGTTAGACACATATGAAGGTTGTATCATTCACCGAAAGACTCCATTATCAAAGAATCCATATTGCATAATGCAATAGTTATTTAACAACTTCTTCTCACAGAGCATACATGTGGCCATGTTCATGATTGACTGATTTTTCCTTTCTACTACTCCATTCTACTGTGAATTATATCTTGTTGTGTCTGCAAGATTATTCCTTGTTGTTGACAAAAATCTTTGAAGTTATTGGAACTGTACTCTACTCCTCTGTCGAATCTGAGTACTTTCAAATGCTTTCCACTCTTTTTTACTGCTTCTACTTTGAACATTTTAAATATTGGGAAAGTATCTAATGTATTTTTTAGAAAATACACCCATATCTTCCTGATATAATCATAATGAATGTCAAAAATTAAAGACAACCACCAATGGATTGTGCGTGCATTAAGCCATATATATGTTTGGACTAGCTCTAACGACTCTTTCGCTCTACAAGAAGATGTGGGAAAGCTATCTCTTTTATGTTTGGCATAACACAAATTTAACAATTACATATTTTTCATTCATAGTAGGGAGACCAATGACAATTGATTGTTTCTAAAGCTGACTTAGAGTCTTGAA
Source organism: Pinus tabuliformis (assembly GCA_031772625.1). NCBI lineage: Eukaryota > Viridiplantae > Streptophyta > Pinopsida > Pinales > Pinaceae > Pinus > Pinus tabuliformis. Next base: position 1,793,483,435 of record CM062818.1, read on the forward strand.
TGGGATATGACCATATATAGAATTCCATAGTTGACTCTCATTTATTTTTGACATGTTGTGGACTAAAGAGTGTGAGAGATTTCAACTTCTAAGAGTCAATGGAAATATCCTACTCTTAACTTTGTAAGTGTATGACAATCAATGTGTTTGGTCACTGTGGAGGGATGCATTACTCATTCAAAAACAACAATGGCTTCTTCTCCTAGGCCCACTTGGCAAAAATACCATCTTATATAAAATATCCTAAGAACTTAATAGTCCAAATTGTTTCTAGAATCAAGACACATGGAACTAAATTAGAGTAATTTGTATTCCTAAATTATAAAAATTACTAAACCTACTAAACATGCTAAACTTGGGTCAACTAAGTAAAGCTAGGTCAACCTTGTAAACGTAGGTCTATCTTATAAAACTAGGTAATCTCAATAAACCTAGGTAAACTTAGTAAACCATAGGTTAGCCTAATAAACCTAATTCAACTAGTACATCTAGTAAATCTAGTATTTGTAGATCAACCTAATAAACCTAGGTCAACCTATTAAATATAGTTAACCTAATGAATATCAATCAACCTATAAATGTATTAAACCTATCAAATATAGGTCAACCTAGGTTGACCTAATAAACCTTGGTCAACCTAGGTCAACCTAGTAAAATTAGGGCAACCTAGTAAACCTAGGTCAACATAAAAAACTTGGTCAAAATAGTCAACCTAATAAACCTAGGTCTACCTTTTAAATATATTAAACCTAGTAAATATAAGTCAACCTAATAAATATAGGTCAATCATGTAAAAGTAGTAAACCTAATAAAAATTGGTCAAACTAGTCAAGTTAGTCAACTCAGGTAAACTTATTCAATCTACTAAAAGTAGGTCAACCTAGTTAATTCTCATGGTGACTATGGTTTTAATGGATAGATTTTTGTATAGTTAATATGTTATGAATGAGTTAATGTGCAAATTCATGTATTATTAATGTCATGTTAATGTGTTGGTATATATTAATTAGTAGGGTAATGTGCTGACTAATGTATCACTATTATCCATGATTATTAGTTTTTTCACATTGTATGATCTTGTTTAGTAAAATATACATATCTTTATACTTTTTCTTTCCTAGAAGAGAAGTCTTTGAATACATTTATAAAATATATTGTTGCCAAAACTAATAAAAATATGGAAGGCTTATGTGCAGAGAATGTATTAAAAGGTTTAAGTCATATTTTAAGACTGAGTGGGAAATGACTCCATGAAAATGGGTGACAGATTCAGACAACATGCAAGTACCTAAATATTGTGGCAACTCAAGTTCCTCCAAGTAAGTGAAACATATTCGCAGTTTTAACAACAATGGCGAGGGTTGTTAACAATGCATGAAAGAAGCTGCAACCAGGGGACTCCAAAATGTTGCGATGAACAGTGAACAAACTTTGGACTGCCTTATTTCTTGAGGTATGGATTTTGGACTAAAGCCATGGACTGCAAATATTTTTTTGAAGGTCTTATTTTGATAATACTGATACTCATAGCAAAAATTATTCTGTGTAAAGTACTAAGAGATATATCGAACAGAGGGAAGTAAATGGAACAGGGGTGAACCGTCCAGAGTTTTAGTAGGATAGAATACGTTTCAAGAACATCTCTATACTTACAATGAATGACTCTTGAATATAACATGATAGATTTTTCTGGGAAGGGGATTGGCTGATGACAGAGCTACTTAGAGGAAATCAGTATAAAAGTGAAGTGGTTGCATGTCTTGTGAATAATAATTTAAATAACATATGGAAACAAACTTCTCAGGTATTCAGACAACAAAATCCATCAAACAAACTTTAGAGGAAGTAAAGTGAATAAAGCTGGAAACTGAAAATGACATTGCAGTCCAGAGTGGGCATAAGAGTTCCAAATCTGCCACAGTCGGTTCTCATACCGAAACAAGGAGACCGTAGAACATAGATTATCCAAAATCAAGTAAAATGTCTAAGATAAAATAAAACAAAATTAACCATGAGTTTCACTACAGATTTGTTTTTGACTTGCATCTCAATCAGAGATTTTAGGGTATATATCTCAAAAAATTAGAATTTTCATTGTCCAGTTCAAGGTACTCCTTTGAGATCAAGTCCTGAATTCGGGCTTTTATTGCTTTAAATTCGGGCTTGAACGTGCTTTGGAGCTGTTCAACACACTCACTCAATAGTTGATGCTGAGGTAAGATCTTTCTAGCCTTCATGATGCGAACTATTGCTGCATCTATTGAGCACTGTCTGTCTTCTTTTACATTTTCGATCACTTTATTCCTCTCATTCACATTCACCTCTGTAAAGGGAATCTTAATCTTCTTCAACTTGTGTGAAAAGGCAGTATTGAATTCAAAATTATCAGTTGTAGATATTGTTGCAGTGCTAGGTTCCTTTAGAAGAATCTTATACTTGCCACATGAAACCGAATGCAGTAGTCGAATAACATCTTCATCTTCCAAATTTAGTTGAGATTTAATTTCTTCATAGCTGAGCTTTATAGCTTCATTGAAGAGCAATAGCAGAGCTGCCTGATATGTTGTTACTGACAACTCTATTACCGTGGTGTCAAATTTGGAGATGATGTCACAGGTCCCCAAGGAGTATACCCATGTAAGTGTACGATGTTGATATGTGAGAGAATAAAATTCCCGAAATTTGACAAGACATGCAGCCATCTCAGAAGGTAGATAAAGATTGGAAGACTTGCAAGTTGGCCACCGTGTAGCATTCAATACTGTGACATCCAACGTTAGTTTCATATCGTTATATGCGGAATTGTTAAACTCGAGGTTGGATTTCTTTCGAAACTACGAAATCCTTAACCATACGCTCCATTTTTGATATAACACTTGAACCACAGGGCTCCTTCAACTTCGACAAATTTTTCTGTTCATCATCAATATTTATACCTCTATCATGCAACAATCTCTTAGCTAAGTATTTCCTGCAAAATTCCGCAAATAAATCTTTATCACTCACATAGAAAACAAGTTTTACAACCTTTTCCACCAGGCTCTCAATATTATCATCATCGGTCCTTTTTTGACTGCCACCCTTCTTCAACAAATTATCCCAAAAAGCTGCAAACAATTCTTCACTTGTGGTTCCTCCAACTCTTTTATTGCAAATTACCACCAAAGCTTCGTGCAGAGCTTGAGAAATGGAATTATCATTTTGAAATTCATGCACCAAATAACCGACATACTGGTTATAAATTTCAATTAACTTCTCTAGGAATTCAAGTCCATGTATCCTTCTACTGCTTGATGAGTTATTGTTCCTAGTAGTGTCTTCTGCGCATTTGATTAAGTCTATGCCACGGCTAATTATATGTTGTTGAAAAATACTTGCCACTGGTTGGAGACCTTTGGGGATTTTACAAAATAACCTGTAAATCCTACAAATATCAATTTTCTTATCATCCCTAAGCAGGGCATCGAAACCTGAATCATGTTTCCCTAAAAGTTGAATTTCATAACGGGCAAGTAGTTCATTTTGGACCATCTCTAATAACGCATTCTTGCTGCTGGAGTGCAAATAATTGCCAACTCTGTGCTCCTCATTCTGCAAGCACTCTTCAGCCTTTACCATATATTGTGGACAAGAATACTCCGAAATCCATAAAGCAGCCTTTCGAGCATAGTAAATTCGAGTATCCTCAAACATAAAATTTTCAAAATTGTTCACGTAGTAATCTAGGTGACCATTACCAATTTCCAGATACATGTCCACAAATTTTCTTAAGATGTACTATCAACCTGCTCTCCCTCGCGCTCTCGCTTAATCAAATCGAACACAACATTCTTGAGATTAATGTGTGTGTCATCAGGCAGAGCTTCTCGGAAACACATCAACCCAACTTTTCCCAGTGTTTCAGGAATTCTTTTAGCAAGAACTCGTCATGTTGTTCCCTTAATGCTGGTAAAACTACGCAAGAGATGTACTCTTCAAGCGACTTCTTGTAAATATCGTAAAGTTGATGTGAGTAGTTTTCACTTTTGCTTTTGTAAGTGTTATGGCTGCACATGTTGCAGATAGTTTCATGAATTCTGATGTACGGAGTGTGAATCGTTATAGTGGCTTTTCTGGCCACAATTTGGTTGCGCCGACCTCATTGATTTCTTAACGTTATGACCAAAGAATTATATATTATTAACTCGGTTGGTTAAATAAATAGCTCAACAAGGCTAAATAAATAGCTCTAGATTTATGTTAAATTTCCAAAGTCATAATATTAATTACAAGGGTTGCCTATCGAAGCAATGTTATCACGAAAGAATTATCCTTTATTACGACCATAGGTTAAATAGCTCTTCCTCGGATGAAGCTAAATTTATATTAAATTTAGTAAATCATAACATTAATGATGGTTCGCTATCAAAATATTAACCATGACTGCCGTGAAAAATAGTAACGAGGGAGTGTGTTATAGGTTGTTGTAGTGGCATCTTAAAAATTGTGTTTGGTCAAATTTATTAACTATAATGTATTCTGAAGAGGAACAATCAATGTCATCTTTCTAACATGATGAATTGAATTAAAAAATGACCTTAAAACAATAAAAAAAGATTGAACCCACTTTTAAATAGAAATTTAGAAGGATTCTAATATTTTAACCACTAACAATATATAAGAGATGCATTTTTAAAAAAATCATAATCTTTGAACCAATAAGAAGGACAAAGCAACAATAGTCACACCCCCAACACCTTAAAGGCCTTAACCTAGTTTCTTTAAGATTCATGTATGAATGTATCTAATGCATGAGAGGCATGATAACCACACATTTGACATTTAAACAAACTAATAAATAGCACAAATTTATAAAAATTGGGAACTATCACCAATGTATCTATGCTAAATAAAGTTCATAAAAATTCTCAAAATCAAATAGAAAAATGTTACCTCACCCATACAAACAAGAAAAGTTAGTATTATTTTTATTAGACCACTAAAAGCCCTTTCAATTTGATTACTCTATCCTCATAAGTTAGTGATTCATATACCATATCAATGGCCCATGGGTGTAGACATGCAACTTGAGTCTCAACCTTTATGCTCTATGCTTTAGTGGGTACATTAATGCATGATTGCATGATGTGAGTGGAAATGATTGGTATCTAAATAATGACAGATTGATTTTAAGAATATTTCAAAATCCTCATAAAAATCAAAATCGAAACGAGAAAACTATTCATTAGCATCGTGATTTAAAACTGAATAATAAGAATCTTTGGAATATATATCAAAATACCTCGAAACCAGAATTGACTCGAGACCTAGCTCACGTAGAGCCTCATGAATGTCGGAACGTGGAAACTCATTGTTAGGCCCCTATACTACTAGTGTAACCCCTTATTGTTATTAGTACAACCCCCTTATTATATTGTTGTAACCATGTAGTCCCCAAATTGTTATTATTGTGCCCTTACATTATTATTGTTATGTTGCCTCTCATTATATTATGACCCCTTAGACTCCTATATATAGAAAGAAGGTCTTGTCATTTGTATCATCCAAGAATTGTTCATTTATGTAATGTAAAGGAGGTTGCCCCCTCGAAGAGGCTGAACTCTAAGGCGTTGATCTATCTTTTCTATCTTTTTGTGAGTTGGTTTCATAACATTTGGTATGAGAGCTTTGGATTCTAGGGTTTCGCTGCTCCAAATAGGTCATCGTGGCATTTTCACTATAACTTGTTTTCTGCGACATTTCAGAAGCGAAAAAAAAAACCCATTTGAGAGGAAATCGCGCCGAATCTTGGGTCCGAATTTCAGAGCTTTTCGCGCTATATTTGCGGAGATATGATCTGAGGAATTTGCATTTTTTGCACACTTTTCAATTACATTCCAAACATGTGACCTGGGGAAAATCGTCATAACTTTTGTTTTGAGCATCATATTGAAATTTCGTCAGAAGTTGCAGAAAGTGGATGGACTGTAGTTTCCTGTGCATATTGTTTTATATCCGAAGGTCAAAATAGTGACACGTGGCACTTCATACAAGTTTTCTCTTCTAAAAAGGTCTATAATTAGGTCATCTTGGGAGATTGTGCATAACTCTTCCTTGGAGAATCTAAATTCGATCAGACTAGTGGCATTGGAAAGAGGACACAGAGGGCTATTGTAAATCGTAATTTCAGAGCTTAAAGATCCTAAAGTACAGAGTTACAGTTGTTGCAAGATCAAGCTCCTAAAATCAAGAAAAAGCGAGATGAGGAAGTTTGATGGCGAGGACCCGGTAAATTGGATACTACAGATGGAGAAATATTTTGATCTACATGGTGTACCAGTATTACAAAAGGTATGTATTGCATCTACATATTTAGAACAAGATCAATTTTTATAGTATAAAGGGCTTTGTTCTCGTAAACAACTTGTTACGTGGTCAATTTTCATGGAGGAAATTATAGCACATTATGAGAATACAAAGAGCAACACCTTCTTTATAGTAACACCACAACAATTAGAAGAAAAAAGAGAAAAATGGCTTTGTTACAAAGTGGAAAGCAAAATTATGGCAACAAGGAATTCTACCTCTCACAACTATAAAGATGGAAGTGTTGTTTATCCTAGCCTTCCACAACCTACAAGGGTTACACCACAACAATTGGAAGAAAAAAGAGAAAAAGGGCTTTGTTACAATTGTGATAGAAAATGCACTAAAGGTCATAAGTGTGCTGAGAAGAAATAATTTTACATAGAGTATGAAGAGGAGGAAGAAAAGGATCAAGAAACATCAAATGAAGAGGATATGCGCCAGGACCCAACCCCCAAGAAAGAAGAAATGAATTCGACCATATCTTGTAAAGCATTGGCAAGAATTACCAGTCCTCAAACTCTCAAGATAAAAGAACATATCAAGCAAAAAAGGTTCAAGAAGTGAAAGATCACATCGAGAAAGAAGAAATGAATCCAACCATATCTTGTAATGCATTGGCGAGAATTACCACTCCTCAAACTATCAAGATAGAAGGACATATCAAGAAGAAAAATGTTCAAGAAGTGAAAGATCACATCTAGCATCAAGAAATGAATCTGACCATATCTTGTAAAGCATTGGAAGAAATTACCACTCCCAAAACTCTCAAGATAGAAGGACATATCAAGAAGAAGAAGGTTCAAATAGTGAAATATCAGGAAGAAAAGTATCAAGAAACATCAAAAGAAAAGGATACTCACCAAGGACCAACCCCAGAGAAAGAAGAAATGAATCCGACCATATCTTGTAATGCATTCGTCAGAATTACCACTCCTCAAACTATAAATACAGAAGGACATGTCAAGAAGAAAAAGGTAATAGTGTTGATTGATTCGGGTAGGACTTGAATTGCTTCCTAGATCCAGCACGAGAGTGTCAAGTGATGGTTGTAAGTGGAGGAACCAGAAATTGCTCTGGAAAGTGCCATAATATCAAGCTATCCATGGGAGAATATGTATTGAATAGCCCAATGTTTTCCGTTCCAATGGGTGGTGCTGATGTTGTACTAGGAGTCCAATGGCTACAGTCCTTGGGTACAATAGCTTTTAATTTTCAAGAACGTTTTATGAAATTTTCTTCGGAAGGAAAGGAAGTTGAATTAAAGGGTATCACAGGGAAACCAAGAAAGATAATCAACTCTAACAGAATGACAAAGCTTCTAAAGAAAGAACAACGAGGCATAATTGCACAATTATGTTCGCTAATTGTTCGCACATCGAAATCATGTATTTCTCCAGATCTCCAAAAAGTCTTGGACAATCATTCCAAGGTATTTTAGACTCCCAAGGGTCTCCCACGTATTTGTGATCATGATCATGCTATTCATTATTCCAGGATGTGTTTCTCCAAACATCAAGCCTTATAGATATCCATATGCCCAAAGGAGTGAAACTGAACATATGGTTGCAGAAATGGTAGAGGTTGGTACAATTGTCCAACCAAACTTGATAAACAAAGGAAGGTATGAATGGAAGAATGGCGAAGTAAGGTGGGAACTCATTCAAAAGTTTATGAATATCCCAGTTGCAACAATATCGCCAGAACTTGACAAGAAAAGAAAAATCATATTGGAACCTGAAGCATTTACAGAACCAAGAGGTCAACAGCTACGAAATCGATCAATCTCAAAGAATATTATCAAGTGGAATAACTTACCTGTTGAAGATTTCACATGGAAGGACAAGAATTTTATACAGAAGCATCAAGAACTACTCAAGCGTTGACGACAACACTTTTTGAAGTAGAGGGGCATGTTAGGACCCTATACTAATAGTGTAACCCCTTATTCTTATTAGTACAAACCCCTTATTATATTTTTGTACCCATGCAGTCCCCATATTGTTATTATTGTGCCCCATAGAAGCCCATTATTGTTCTTATTGTGCCCTTACATTATTATTGTTATGTTGGCTCTGATTATATTATGACCCCTTAGACTCCTATATATAGAAAGGAGGTCTTGCCATTTGTATCATCCAAGAATTGTTCATTTATGTAATATAAAGGAGGTTGCCCCCTCGAAGAGGCTGAATTCTAAGGCATTGATCTGTCTTTTCTATCTTTTTGTGAGATGGTTTCATAACACTCAGTATGAGAATTAGAATGAGAGCCGGGAAACTCATAAAGATTGAAACTAAAAATGGAGCAGAGATTCTCCTTCATTGTTGGAGAGATGGACATTGCCTATGTGCTAATATCACTCTTTCTTTTTGCATTCATTTTCATAATGCCCAAATTTCTGAGTAATAACACTGGACATTATATTTTCTCCAAGGTCTGCTTCTTTGAGTTTGATTTTGTGGAGGTCTCCACTACTTTGCTACATGATGATGTTCTGATCTACCTCTCCTTCGGCCTCTGCCTTGCTTGTTTCTGCCTCTATATCCTCTGCCTCTGCTTCTGCCAAAAGAGAGTTGTCCTTTCAAATCTTGTTCCATGGAATCTTCTGCGAAGTTGACTCATGTTTCGTGTGCTAGAAGCGATCGAGTCAACTATTCTACTAAGAAAGTTGTAAGATCTTTGGATTCCAAAATGGTTGTTACAATCATGTCATATTTCTTGGGCAGACTTTGAAGGACTTTCTGAACAATTTTCTCATCTGAAATGGTTTCACTGATGAGCTTGATCTGATTTACTATTCCCACAACTCTAGTCATGAAATCATCCACATTTTCTGTGTGAGTCATCTTTAGGGTTTCAAACTGTGATCTCAATGTCTGTAATTTCACTGTCTTCACTGTATCATTACCTTGATACGCAGCTTTCAAGATTTCCCAAGCTTCATGTGTTGTGGATGCGCCTGTTATCTTGTCAAAAATAGAGTCATCTACTGAGTTTTGAATCCAACATTTGGCTCTGTGTTCTTTCTTTTTTAGTTCATTCGCTCCATTCCTCTGATTATTAATCATGGCTGCCCATGCTTCTTGAGTCAAATCTACATATGTAGCGTGAAGTGTATCCCAAAACTCTTGTACACCATGCTTCTTCTCTAAATTCTTTGATTTTCTTGATGTCTTGTATCTATAGGGTTAGGTTCACCAACTGATTATGAACATGTTTCATGCACGCATTAGTATCTCCTATAGGCAAAGCTTCAAATTTCATCGCAGTCTCTACAACTTCAGCTTGACTTTCTATCTTTTGTGGTATCAATGGATGTTAGGTCCCTATAATACTAGTGATTCCCCCATTAATATTGTCATTGTCTCCCTTATTGCTATTGTTGTGCCCCTATTGTCCCCATATTGTTATTATTGTGCCCCATAGCAGCCCACTATTGTTATTTTTGTGCCCTAATATTATTATTGTTAGGTTGGTTTCCGTTATATTGTGACCCCTTAGACTCCTATATATAGAAAGGAGGTTTTATCATTTGTATCATCTAGGAATTGTTCATTTGTGTAATGTAAAGGAGGTTTCCCCTCCGAAGAGGCTTATTTCTAAGGCGTTGATCTATCTTTTCTATCTTTTTGTGTGTTGGTTTCATAACATTTGGTATGAAAGCTTGGATTTTATGGTTTTACTATTCCAAAGAGGTCATGGTGGAATTTTTGCTATAGATTTTTTTCTGTGATGTTTCAGAACTGAAAAAAAAAAAAAAAAAAAAAAAAATCATTTAAGCCGAAATCTCTTTGAACCTTGGGTCCAAATTTTAGATCTTTTCTTGCTATATTTTCGAAGATATGATCCAAGGAATTTAGGGTTTTTACACGATCTCGAATTATATCTCAAAGAGGTGACCTAGGTAAAATCGTCATAACTTGTTTTCTGTGCATCATATTGACATTTCGTAAGAATTTACAAAATTTAGACAGATTGTAGTTGTTTTTGTATCAGTGTCAGATTCTAAGGTCCAAACAGTGAGACATGGCACTTCGTACAAGCTCACTCTACTGAACAAGTCTATAATGAGGTCATCGTGGGATATTTGGCATACATCTCCATTGGAGAATCCAATCTTGATCAGACTTGCAGGGTTAGAAATAGTGCTCAAAGGGTTACCGCAGGAAGAAATTTTAGACCTTGGAGATACAAAATTATAGAGATACAGTAGATTCAATATCAAGTTCTTACAAAGTGAAAAAAAGTGTGTAGTTTTTTTAAATTTTTGCATAAGTTTGGTTTGAAAAATTAGTTTGAGTTAATTAAAATGGCATAGTGAAGCATTATTATCAGTAATTAATGCCCGGAAGAAAGAAAATGGAAACACCTAGTAAGAAACCTGAAAGCTCTAGCATGACTAATGAAGAAGAGGAATAAATGCAACATGATATATCAAAATTACGAGACCAAGTGCAACAAATTTCACTTGCCAAAAAGAAACAGAAGCTAAGATGGATGGTTTAAAGAAAGACGTAGAAGCTACGATGTATGGCATAGAAGCTAAGATGGATTGTTTAAAGAAAGGCATAGAAGCTAAGATGGATGGTATGGAAGCTAAGATGGATGATTTAAAGAAAGGCGTGGAAGCTAAGATGGAAGATTTGAAGACAAATTTGACAAAGTTTCTACAAGAAATTCTTACTAATGGCAAAAGGGTAGTAAAGGAAACTCATCATGAGAACAAAATAAATGTTAATAATGATTTCATGGACTGTAACGTTGGATCAAAGAACCACCATGTTCCAAAGATCGATATGAGTAAGTTTGATGGCAAGGATCCCATATCATGGATACTATAGATGGAGCAATTTTTTGATCTCCATAATGTGCAAAATAGACAAAAGGTACGCATTGCAACTTTATATTTGGAACCAAATCAGTTTGTATGGTATCGATGGCTTTGCTCTTGTAAACAAATTGTCACTTGGGCTATTTTTACGAATGAAATGATAGTACATTATGAGGATACAAAAAGCAACACATTTTTTGGCCAATTGATAAATCTCAAACAAAAGGGTTTAATGATGGAGCACATTGAGGACTTCCAAAAATTGAATATAAGGGTAAAATATATTCCAAAGGAGCATAAGATTGATGTGTTCATAGGGAATTTTAAGGATAATATCCAACATGAGGTTCACCTTTGGGAACCTGATTCATTGGAGAAGGCACTCAGGTTTCCAAGAAAAATGGAAAGAAAAATTATGGCAACAAGGAAGCCTACCACTCACAATCATAAATATGGAAGTGGTGTTTCCCCTAACCATCCACAACCTACAAGGCTGACACCACAACAATTGGAAGAAAAAAGAGAAAAAGGGCTTTGTTATAGTTGTGATAGCAAATACACAAAAGGTCATAAGTGTGTTGAGAAGAAATTATTTTACATAGATTGTGAAGAAGAGGAAGAAAAGGAACAAGAAACATCAAAAGAAGAGGATATACACCAAGACCAAACCCTAGAGAAAGAAGAAATGAATCTGACAATATTTTGTAATGCATTAGCTAGAATTACCACTCCTCAAACTATCAAGATAGAAGGTCATATCAAGAAGGAAAAGGTAATAGTGTTGATTGATTCGAGTAGTACCCATAATTTTATTCATTGTAAGGTAGCCAAGGAATTGAATTGCTTCCCATATCCAGCACCAAAGTGTCAAGTGATGGTTGCAAGTGGAGGAACCATAAATTTCTGAGGAAAGTGCCATAATATCAAGCTATCCATGGGAGAATATGTATTGAATAGCCCAATGCTTTCCATAACAATGGGTGGTGTTGATGTTGTACTAGGAGTCCAATGGCTACAATCCTTGGGTACAATAGCTTTTAATTTTCAAGAACTTTTTAGGAAAAAAATTTCAGAAGGAAAGGAAGTTGAATTAAGGGGTATCGGAGGGAAACTCGGAAAGATGATCAACTCTAACAGAATGACAAATCTTCTAAAGAAAGAACAACGAGGTATAATTGCACAATTATGTTCACTAGAGGTTCCCACATTGAAATCATCTATTTCTCCAGATCTCCAAAAAGTCTTAGACAATCGTTCCAAGGTATTTGAGACTCCCAAAGGCCTCCCACCTATTTGTGATCATGATCATGCTATTCATTTGATTCCATGAAGTGTTCCTCCAAACATCAGGCCTTACATATATCCCTATGCCCAAAAGAGTGAAGTTGAACGTATGGTTGCATAAATGCTAGAGGCTGGTATAATTCAACCTAGTCAAAGTTCTTTCTCTGCTCCAATAGTATTGGTTCACAAGAAGGATGGATCATGGCGCATGTGTCGAGATTACAGGGAGCTCAACAAGCTCACTATTAAAGATAAATTTCTCATTCCTATCATTGATGAATTATTGGATGAATTGCATGCATGAATTTACTTCACCAAGTTGGATCCTCATTTAGGATATCATCGAATCAAAATGAAGACTGATGACATTCCAAAAACAATATTTAGAACTCATGAGGGTCATTATGAATTTTTGGTCATGCCTTTTGGCCTTACCAATGCACCTTCTACATTTCAAGGTTTGATGAATTCCATTTTCAAACCCTTCCTTAGAAAATTTGTGTTAGTATTTTTTGATGATATACTAATCTACAACAAGTCTTGGAAGGATCATGTTCAAGATGTTGACAGGGTGCTCAAACTATTGGAGGAGAAACAATTATATGCAAAAAGCTCCAAATGATTATTTGGAGTACAAGAGGTGGAATATCTTGGTCATATTTTATCTCATGAAGGTGTTAAGGTAGACCATAGAAAAATTAAAACCATTAAGGAATGGAAAATCGCCACATCCATAAAGCATCTATGAGGATTTATTGGGTTGACAGGGTATTATCACAAGTTTGTTAAGGATTATGGGAGAATAGCAGCACCTCTAACAACATTATTGAAGAAAGATGCATTTTCATGGACCCCAGAAGCAACAAAGGCCTTTGAACATCTTAAAGAGGCAATGTGCCAAGCACTGGTCTTAGCTACACCGGACTTCACAAAAACCTTTATTGTGGAATGTGATGCCTCAGGAAATGGAATTGGTGTTGTTTCAATCCAAGAAGAAAGACCGATTTCTTTCTAAATTCGTCCAATCAAAGGAAAGTATTTACACAAAGCTATTTATGAGAAGGAAATGTTGGCAATACTACATGCACTTAAGAAATGGTGACCCTACCTAATGGGAAGACACTTCAAGGTAAAAACAGATCATGATAGTCTTAAATAATTTTTATAACAAAGATTATCTTCAGAAGAGTAGCAAAAATGGGTCAAAAATATGTTGGGTTATGAATTTGAAATCATCTACAAAAAGGGGAAGAAAAATGTTGTGGCAGATGCACTCTCAAGAAAGGATGAGGATGCGGAAGCATTACTTTGTGCCATTTCTATTATCCAACTCGATTGGATAAAAAAAGCAAGGGATGAATGGAAGAATGACGAAGAAGTGTGGGTACTCATTCAAAAATTACAACAAGATCCCAGTACATCTGATACATTTAGTTGGAAAAATGATTCGTTATGGTACAAAGATTGGCTATACTGATGTAAGAATTCCCAACTCAAACAAAATATTCTTAGGGAATTGCACACCTCTCCCTTAGGACCGCAATCAGGATTTCTAAAATCTTACCACAAGGTTAAGTAGGAATTTATTTGGGATGGCCTTAAATTGGATATTCAAAATTTTGTGGCGAAATGTTTGGTTTTCGAACAAAATAAAGTTGAAACAATTAAGACCCCAAGTCTGTTACAACCTTTATCCTTTCCAAGCCAATGTTGGGAGGAGGTTTCAATGGATTTTATCACAGGTTTACCCAAGTCCGAAGGAAAGAGTGTTATCATGGTGGTAGTTGATAGACTTACCAAGTACGCACACTTTTGTGCATTATCTCATTCATTTAAAGCGAGTACAATTTCTACTCCATTTATGGAAACAATTCAAAAGCTACATGGAAACCCGAAGATTATTGTAAGCGACTAAGATCCCATTTTCACTGGAATTTTTTTTAACAGAATTATCTTCTTGTCTTGGTAATTAGTTAGCTCATAGCTTATCTTATCGTCCTCAATATGATGGGAAAAATGAGATAGTAAACAAATGTTTGGAAGGATATCTTCGTTGCTTTGTATCTGATAAACAAACACAATGGATCAAATGGTTGCCTCTGGCTAAATGGTGGTATAACACTTCCTTCCATAATGCAACAAAAATGACCCCATTTATGGAAATTTATGGATATCATCCACCATCCATCACATCACATTTAAGAGAAAATTCTAAGGTTTAAGCAGTGGAAGATCACATCGAGTATCAACAACAAGTTCTCCAACTCTTAAAGGATAACCTCACCTTGGCGTAGAATAGAATGAAACAACAGGCATATCAACATCACAGTGAAAGAAGTTTTGATGTAGGTGATTGGGTATCCCTATGGCTACAACCATATAAACAAATGTCCCTCAATCAAGCAAAGAAGGAAAATAAATTATCACCAAAGTATTATGGTCCATACAAGGTGTTGCAAAAGGTAGGTACTATAACATACAAATTGGAGCTTCTTGTAGCTTCCCGAGTGCACCCATTTTTCTGTGTTACATGCCTAAAAAACGTTATAGTTGACAAGCTCCCAGTTCAAACAATATTGCCAAAGCTTGATGAGGAAGGAAAAATCATATTCGAACCTAAAGCAGTCAAAGAAACAAGAACTCAACAGCTACAAAATCTATCAATTTTGGAGTATCTCATCAAGTGGAAGAACTTACCCATTGAAGATTCCACATGGGAGGATGAGAATTTTATACAAAAACATTCAGAACTACTGAAGCATTGAGGACAACACTTTTTTTAAGGAGAGTGGCATGTTAGGTCCTTATAATACTAGTGATTCCCCCATTACTATTTTCATTGTATCCCTTATTGTTATTGTTGTGCCCCTATTGTCCCCATATTGTTATTATTATGACCCATAGAAGCCCACTATTGTTATTTTTTTTCCCATATATTATTATTGTTAGGCCAGCTTTGGTTATATTATGACCCCTTAGACTCCTATATATAGAAAGGAGGTTTTGTCATTTGTATCTTGCAAGAATTGTTCATTTGTGTAATGTAAATGAGGTTTCCCCCTCGAAGAGGCTTATTTCTAAGGCGTTGATCTATGTTTTCTATCTTTATGTGAGTTGGTTTCATAATAATGGAAGTCTGATATGTGGTAGCAATGTAGCTATAAACCTTTCTTGATGTTGTTGTGGAGCCATGTCGAAGCTTACTTGATCCAATAACACCTTAAGTCTCTGATCAAAATCCAAAACAGACTCACTAGGTTTCTTTTTTATCTCTTGCAACTCGGTAATTCATTGTGACTCATACTTCATATTCTTAATTTCTCTTATCAATGATTTTTTGTATATGAAAATGTTATGTTATGATTATTTGAATACTTCATATACCATGTGAATCCTCTATCTCGGAGCATCGTAATGAGTTGCACTTTCTTTATATTCTCATGGTTGATTTGTTTCGCTTTCCATACAGCTTCACATAAAAACCAAAATTGTTTTGGATCCTCCAATCTAGTTCCTTTGAATAGGGGTAGTTTAATATCGTCAACCATACTTCTTCTTGGAGGGAAAGCCAAAAACACCATAGCTATTACTGGATTCTAGCTTCTATGAATTCTCAGGCTAGGAGGGTGAATAATGTAAAATTACACGGGAGTTATCAGGGTGGATTTCTTCTCTTTCACATTCAAATCCACTCAAAAGAAGACTATAATCAGTCTCTACAAAGGTCTTCGGGTATTTTCCATGAGATCTCTTTTTGGCATCTACTCTATAGCTCTTTCCACTTCATGTTACTTTGATCTCTTGCTCATATTTATTCTATCATAAGTAAACTAGAAATTTGATTGCATCTGTAAAATTTCCTTTTCTCATAGAAGCATCTTAGTACAAAGTTTCAGATATTTCAAATACTTACCTTGTGCTCCTTTGAAGGATCATCATTCCGCTTCGCTATAGGACATGGTCAAGTGTACAACGAACTCAGTAATGAAACCTCCTAATATGTTATCAATCCAGAAATCGACAACCCTTGAAATCCTATTGTAAGTGCTCTTGAGTGGTTGTATCACTTCAGGAGTCCACATCATAGTTTCTTCACCCTTACAAAAGTTCTTCTTTTAAGTCACCCTCGATATCCACTCATACAAATCAACTGGAAAAGAACTGAAGAAAATATCTTATTGATATGTAAAAATATACTTTTGTAACCAAGCTTCTCATGTGAGACGAGGGTTTCTGTTTTCTTGATCTGCAAATTCTCACAATTTCAGGTCTATCCAGTCTTGAATCTCCTTCTTCGATGGGTACGACATCCACATATCCATCAAATAGATCCTGGTCCTAGCAATGGAACCATTTGTTGGCTTGATTTGGGTTGACCCAGGTTCAATCTATACTGTGCACCAACAAAACCCTTGATCACTTGCCCTTTCGGCAATGACCTGCAAGAAGATTCCAATCTCACCCGAAGTGACTATGGGAGGGTGGAAAACCAAGTTTCTGTAGCCTTGAAGGACTAGGAGATGTGGTATTATTATGTTATCTTATTCTTAGTATTTATAAATCACTTCGATTTATTAGATTAATCACTTAAACTGCATGCCATATAAAACAATAGACCATCACTGCGCTGAAGTAAAATACAACTGTAATAATTGCTACTCTACAATAAATAATAAGAAAATATACACATTAGAACACCAAATTAATGTGGTTCTGTGGGGCTCTTCTCCAGGCCTCTCTGCACTCAGTTGCAGAGCCTCTCCTTTGCTACCCAACTGGATCAAAACTGATGATTTTATTATTATTATTTTACCCTATATATACTATTACATTATAGGGTTTGTTACACAGTAATTTGTCACTGTCTTCATCCCAGTCCCTCTACTGTGTCATGTTTGAAAATAAACATGCTCATCTCTTCCCACCAATATAAGAAGATTGAGAAAATGCTCTCTAATGCTGCCAATTGACCCTCAGTTTCCTAAGTTTTCTGCCTCGTGGTGAGAATACACTTAATATACGCGACAAACCTCTATCATAAACGGTCCCATTGCTACTCCGTCGTAGGAGTACACCTATTTCCCATGACGGTCAGATTTCAAGCCCCGACACGAGGCTATTAACTATCTTTAGTGACGATCAGTCTACATACATTGCTTCCTAGCAATGGCATCGCTAAGGCTTAGTTCACGACCAACGACAATCTAGAATGGGCAAATTTGTTCCAACAATCGGCCTTTTGGATGTCTCTAGACCTGGTTTTTGCGTAATTTTGGGTCGCCCTTCCCCCTCTGGGATGGTAGTTCTGTCTTTTGTGCTACCTTCTTTGAGGATAAGCTCCCTCTCCCTCATTTCATGGAGACTCCTTCTCCTATAAAATCACTCACCATTGCTATGATCTACTAGTTCTTTTGGTTGTACAGTGTTGCTGTTGCTTTTGAGTTTGGTAGATAGAATTGGTGTGAGTGTGACAAGTGTGGGATTGCTAAATAGTTTGCAAGAGGTTTTGGAGTACCCTTAACCTTGTATTAAAGCTTGTGAGTGAGAGAGAGATATTTTTGTTTGGGAGACCCATCTTTGAGAGTGAATGCTTGAAGAAACATGCTGGCTGGACCCTTTGAGAATGCTTGCGATGTCAAGACTTGGTTGTAAGCTTTGCTATTGATTTATTATTAATACAATCAATGATGATTTCCTATGTATTGTATGTAATTTACTTGATAACTCATGATTTCTTGACTTTATGAGTAAATAGAGCATTGTTGTTCTCGGTTACGTGCTCTGTTGTTTTCTTGTGGTGTTTCAGGTTGATTGCTCATTAAGGAGAAGGAAATGGAAGTTGGAGCAGTGCAACGAAACTTCATCAACCACTGATTTGAGGTAGGCCTCCAACGATGACTATTTAATGGAATTAATTGTTGTTTTTTCCTTGCTGTGACTAGACCCACTCTAGGGCTAGAGGGGTTGCCTCTGTCCGCAAAGGGAACACTTTCCTACTTCACAAGTTAGCGACTCTGTTGGGGAGTCCTTCGTATGTTTTTCTCTTGTTTGCTCTTGTTTGGTTTTGATTTAGTTTCTCTTGAATTTTGGGGTTAAACTGTCAGTCTTTTGGGTTACCTAGGTCAATCTGGAATGTCCCTTTATTATCTGTAAGGATAGACTCGTTTTGTTTGGGAGTTTTTGTTAATCTTTCATTGTTTTTAAGATCGTTGATGAGCCCCAATTTTTGGTACAATTTGGGCTCATTTGGCCTACTTGCTTTGCTCAAACCATTCATTTTTTTATTGCTTATGCATTCATTTCTTGGTTTATTCGTGTTGTTTGTAGGAAGAAGGGTAGGCATTCTATCCACGTGACTAATACATGATGATTTCAGGTTTTGGCATTAAAAGGGAGCAAAGACCACGAGAAAGGAGACAAGGAGACAGTGAGGTGGCACTGCTGGTCTTTAGGAGAGGATGTCCACGGTCTTGGGGACCTTCCTCGTGATTCCCACCATAGCTCCGAGCTCCAATCCATCTCCCCACCGAGCTTAGAGGCAGCCAACTGTTCTACAGGAACAGCAGTTATAACTGTTCTACAGGATCAGCAGTTTAACCTTCAGTTGGACAGCCGAGCTCCACAAATCAAGGACACCTGTTGGATGACCATTTTGCATAAATACTGAGGTCGTAGCCTTGGATAGAAGCTTTTTGAACTTTTGTATTGCTCTTGTAATTTGGAAGTATGAGCTACAGCTCTGTGTTTGTTCCTTTTGTAAGCCAGTTTTGGCATGACATCAGATATTCGTTTATGAATAAAGGCAGGCAGATTTTGATCTCATTTTGAGTTTCTAAGGGAGCTATAGCTCTCAGGTTAGGGCCCAACCTGAGAGCAATAGATCTCCTCGGTGTTGTAATGTTGTTTGCATTTCGTTCCAGCACTTTGAGTTTTTACTTTAACATGCAATTCGAATTTACAGTCTGTTAATTTAGTCTTTTTCATGAGATTGAATAGGATTAGTTTATGGTGAATTTGCTTTCAGTTGCTTAGATTCGATAGGAGGATAGCTATAATTTATTGGAGCTCTAGAAAAAGGTTGTTAAAGCTCACTGCCATCTCTGTTAGGGATTGGGGTGCAGTCCATAGCCAACCACCAAAAAGAAACGCAGTTCTTCTCACTTCCATGCAAGCTGCAACATAGACATTTTCATTGAAGATCCATCCATGCACTTTTGATATTGAACCATACTTCTACATTCCACTTCCATGCACGAGTTTCCTTTCTTGGTTTTCCATTGTTGTTCATAGGTTTCATGGCACAGTTATCATAGGTTAATGAATTCTCGTTTTTGGTGCATAAGTCATTTGTTTCATTTACGCTGCTCCATATCATTCCACTTCCTTCTTCTTCTTCTTGATCTCTCCTCAAGTCACGCACTCGGCCTCTGTCCAGCTCATTTACCCTCCAACTCATCTATTGCCACGTAGATTCATTTACTTAACCTTTCGTTGATCCCATCCTTCCAAGCCATCAAACCACTGCATGCACTCTTCCTCCATCTGATTTCTCTGCTCCTGAGCCATCACCAGTTCCATCTCCATCTCACCTATCCTCCCACACCACTCCAACACTTCACCATCTCCCAAAACTTCCACGGTCAAACATCCTGTAGAATTGCACAGACTTCCTGTAGAATCCCTGAGTTTCCTGTAGGATCCCCTGCAGACTTTCTGTAGAAGCCTGCAAACTCGGTTGCTGAGCATCCGAACGTGGTAGACTTCTGTGGACTGATGCTAGAGACCCTCAGGGACCTCCCCTAGCCATCTTGACCTTGCCCATGCTTTCCTTCCATTCAAACCGCTCCTGCACAACCAAACCCTAATCAAAAGCATCATCACAATAAATCCAACCACTTAATGAAAAAAATACAAAAACATGTCTTTTCAGATGCAAGTAGCTTAGATGCATGTACTTCAGTTCACTGCAAGTAATGGCATCATTGGTAGTGGTTTCATTCACATTCTTGCATAGTAAGGGTCTAGCTAGTCAAATTAGGGTTTACTAGGGTTTTCATGCTTTGTTGGCTTTCAGTTTCCTTTTTGCAAAGTAGGCTAGCTTTCTTTGAGATAGCTTTCGTCCATCACTCATAAAGCTTCTTCTGAGAGCATATAGAAGTTGGCTTGAGCCCTAGCGGACTTGTGCCAGCTGACCAAGTGACAGCTGCGACAAGATCTAGTACTTGTGCATACAGCACCGTCGCTTCCAAGTTTGTACGAACTACCGGGTTGATAAAATTAGAGATAGGAAGCTCCAGGAGTTGTAGCATTATTGCTACAATACTGGAGCCCACCATCTTTTTGGCGCCGTTGTCGGGGAAGCGTCAGAGTATTAGTAATTGTTGCTTTTCTTCTACTTTCTTACTCATGCCTTCTGCTAAGTAGTTTACTTCATTTCCATTCTGCAAAAGTAGCATAGACATTTCCTGCTTTCATAGATTAGCATTTCCTACTTTCATAGATTAGCATTTCCTTTCTGCAAGCGTAGACTAGCATTTCCATTCTTGCAATTTCATTTGAGCAAAGTAGATTAGTTCTTTCCTGCTTTCAGTTTAATTCTGAATCTTTCATAGTTAGTTGTAGATCAATCTGTCTCAGTTTTGCAGGTACCAAAAGAAAAGCAAAGTAAAAAAAATCAAAAGAAAAAGAAAGTCTTTTCCATTTCATGCCTCGTAGGAACTGAGATAGATCAGGCAAATTCCTACCAAACACCCCCACCACATCACTGAGTCACCCTTCTCTCTTCTTTGGTGACAGTGACCCAGAGGAACCTATAGGTGAACATCCTGAGATATCCAAAGACCCTATAGTAGAAGAAGAGTTAGAGACCACTCCATCTGAAGCTATGGCTGACAATAGAAGAGAAGATGAGAGAATAGAAGGTACCTTCCCCATCCGAGAGACCAATGGAGAGATGAAAATGAAGAACATTAGCCCCTCCGCCTTACCTCACTTCCATGGGCTGACCACTGAAGATCCGGATACCTTCCTGTTTGAGTTTGTTGCCCTTTGTAGAACCTATGACTATACTGAAGATGAGCAAAAGTTGAAACTTTTCCCTTCCACTCTTAAGGATGCAGCACTACGCTGGTTCATGGGCTTACCTGGGAATAGTATCACCACTTGGGCTCAGATGCAGCAAGCTTTCAACACTAAGTACCGGGATTACTGTAGGTCCAAGGAAACAAAGGGGGAAATCTTTCGGATGTCCATGGGAAATGATGAGTCCTTAGATGATTATGAGGAGAGGTTCCAACTAAGCTATAAGCGGGCCAGGTGCACACTTGACCCTGAATCCCTCAAGTTGGTCCTGCTCCGAGGAGTCCCTGAAGACCTCTTAGATACCCTTCACATGTTAGCTGGGGGGGACATTTACCAACTGCCTTATGAGGACATCAAGACTGTGTTTAGAAACCACTCCAGGGCAGCTCGGAAACGAGGTAGAGGAAACAACCTCTCAACTAGTGTCCCTTTTTCCAAACATGAGCTTGCAAATCAATTAGAAGATCTTAAGAGTGAGGTGAGACAGACCATTGCCATGCAGCTTGACACATTCAGGATTCAACAAAAGAAAGAAGAAGCTGAGAGAGCCTTGGCTGTCTTCTGCCCTAGGTGCACAAGGAGACACCCTAAGAACGAATGTCCATTGCATTCGGTTGAAATGTGTTTCGTTTGTGAGGAGGACCATCCCACAAATCAGTGTCCAACCTTACCTGGGTTTAAAGCCATGTACCAAGGGGCAGAAGCTCCCACAGAGCCTCTCTATTACCTCAACCAAAGGAGGCCACAAGGATCTAGACCTTATCAGCAGGGGATGCAAGGGGCATCTCAAGCTTATTACAGCCCCAACCAATCGACTCCTATGCCTTCCTGGGGTCCCCCTGCTCATCCTTCATGGTCCATGCCTCCTCCATGGTCTTATCCACCTCAGTATCCCACTCAACCTACTTCTCATTCATATCACTCACATGCCCAGCCACAGCCTCAATGGAATGCACCTCAGTCGGGGTGGAGGCCCCAATACAACACTCCTCCTGCCATCTTGCCTCCAACACCAGTTCAACCTCAGCCATTGCCTCCTGCCCCTCCAAGGAAACCTCAAATGCCTGCTCAACCGAACCCGAACCCCAACAATAGACAGGCCCAGCAGGTATACACTGGGGAAACCTCATGCCCTACCTATGTTGTGGAGATCCAGGAGATCAATCTTCGATCTGGAAAGACTCTACCAGATCGCCAACCTCCTCCCCCAAAGGATGAGGAAGGTAAACAGGAAAGTGAACCGAAGGTTATTCCACCCTTTCCTGAGAGACTAACAGCCACCACACAACCCAACCCAGAGGAGGATGAGCTTCTGGGTGAGCTCAAGCAGTTGTGTGTAAAAATACCACTTCTCCAAGCCATCAAGGATGTGCCAATATACAACAAACTGGTTAAGGAGAAGTGTTTCAAACACCCATGCAAACGAAAGAAAGATGCTTCAACTATCAATGTCATAGGACAACTGTCTGACCTTATGTTAGGACAAGTCATCTGCCCAAAGTACCTAGATCCTGGAAGTCCTGTAGTAGATGTTCACATCAATGGCACCATTATACCTCACACCTTGATTGATCTGGGGGCTGCCATTAATGTGATGACCAGGGATACCATGCTTAAACTTAATCTTCAGGGTTCCTTGAGGAAGACCTCGACAGTACTGCAATTAGCAGATCGCTCCACCGTGACTCCCGAAGGGATTGTGGAGGATGTCTTGGTCTCTATTGACTCTTGGGAATACCCTGCAGACTTCTTGGTTCTGCAACCAAAGGCCAAGCTTACTGGATATCCTCTCATTTTGGGAAGGCCTTGGTTAGCTACTGCAGATGCTTACATAAGTTGTCGTGCAGGAAACATGACCATCAAAAATGGTCCCATGTCCAAGCAGCTAGTCCTATACCCTCCTGCCTAACCCTCCTTAGAGCATGACTTACCACTCTGGTTGGAAGAAGGAGAGGAAGACGAGGTGTACTCAGCACCTCTGTGCACCTTAGATACCCCTAGAAGAGACCCCCCAACCGAGGATGACTTGATCGAGACCTTGATCCAGAATCCACCTTCCAGTGCACTACCCTTAGAGAAATTGGTGGAGGATGCCCAAGCCAGCACCTTAGTGGATCTTTGTACAACCAACCTTGTTGCTCCCAGAGTTAAGAATGTGGAGTTTGACCCTGAGAAAGCATTGAAGATCAGCTCCTCCCTATCTCCTTCCCAGGAAAAGGAGCTGTGTATTCTGTTGGCCAACCACCTAGATGCTTTTGCTTGGAGCTATAAGGAAATGAAAGGAGTCCATCCTTTGGTCTGTACCCATCATATATACATCAAAGAGGATTGTAAACTGGTTAGGCAACCTCAGAGGAGAATGAATCCAGCCCTTAAGGACATTGTCAAGGAAGAATTGCAAAAACTGTTGGATGCCGGATTCATCTACCCCATCTCAGATAGTGAATGGGTGTCCCCTCTAGTGTTGGTTCCCAAGAAAAATGGGAAATGGAGAATCTGTGTGGACTACCGAGAACTGAACAAAGCTACCAAGAAGTACCATTTCCCTCTACCTTTCATAGATCAAGTGTTGGATGGACTGGTAGGAAAGAAGTTCTTCTCTTTCCTGGATGGGTTTAGCGGGTACAACCAAATCCAAATCAGCCTAGAAGACCAAGATAAGACCACCTTCACTTGTCCTTGGGGTACCTTTGCCTATCGAGTCCTTCCCTTTGGGCTATGCAATGCTCCTGCTACCTTTCAGAGAGCTGTCTTGAGCATCTTCTCGGAGCTGGTCCATGATGCAGTAGAAATCTATATGGATGACTTTACTCCTTATGGGGCCAACTTCCAGGAAGCATTGTCCAACCTGGGAAAATTCCTAACCAAATGCACCGAGATGAACTTGTCCCTTAGTCCTGAAAAATGTGAATTCCTAATGACTGAAGGGACCGTGCTAGGCCATACCATTTCTTGCCAAGGGTTGCAGGTGGATCCTAACAAAATTGCTCTCATCAAGAGGGTTCCACCTCCTCAAAAGGTAAGGGATGTCCGGAGTTTCTTGAGATTAGCAGGATACTACCAGAGATTCATTAAAGATTTCAGCAAGCTAGCCTCACCATTGTTTGGCCTGTTGGCAAAAGATGTGGAGTTTAATTGGACTGACGATTGTCAGAGGGCTTTAAATGAATTAAAGGACAAGTTGGTGTCAGCCCCAATCCTGAGAGGTCCAAACTGGGCCCTACCTTTCCACATCCACACTGATGCCTCGAACAAAGCCATAGGTGCAGCTTTAGGACAAGTTGAGCAAAAACTTCCATATGCCATTTACTTTGTTAGCAAAAACTTGTCCAAAGCTGAGCTGAATTACACTGTAACCGAGAAAGAATTCTTGGTTGTGGTCCATGCATTGAACAAGTTCCGACATTATATTACTGGTTACCAGACCTTTGTACATACTGACCATGCTGCTATTAGATATTTAATGAATAAACCAGATGTGAATGCTCGTATTATTAGATGGTTACTTTTATTGCAGCAGTTTGATTTGACCATTGTTGACAAACCAGGTAGAGAAAATGTTGTTGCTGACTTTTTATCTAGATTGGATTTTTCTGCAGATGAGGATGGAACAGTGGATGACCAGATGCCCGATGAACATCTGTTTGCTATTTCAGTACTCTCTCCATGGTTTGCTGATATAGCAAACTATCTTGTTTCAGCACAGTTCCCTCCACACCTATCTTCCAGAGAGAAGAGCAGAATCATCAGAAAAAGTGCCTCATTTACTTGGATCGGGGGAAATCTGTTCAAGCTTGGCCCCGATCAGATCTTAAGGCATTGTGTAAGGGAGGAGGAAGTCTTTGATATCCTCCTCACTTGTCATGATGGGCCTTGTGGAGGACATTTTGCAGCAAAGAGAACTGCCTTCAAAATCCTGCAGGCAGGCTACTATTGGCCCACACTTCATCAAGATGTCAGAAGATATGTCAGTCAGTGTGACCAATGCCAAAGAATGGGGAAACCGACCCAAAGGGATGAGATGCCTCTCCAACCTCAAGTGACTCTTGAGCCATTTGAGAAGTGGGGCATGGACTTTGTAGGCCCAATCAACCCCTCTTCGAGGCAAAGGACTTACATCATTGTGTGTACTGACTATTTGACAAAGTGGGCAGAGACCAAAGCAATCAAAGCAGCAACAGAAGAAAAGGTGGCCGAGTTCCTAAGAGAAAACATCTTCTATAAGTTTGGCTATCCAAGAGAGCTGGTCACCGATCAAGGGAGCCAGTTCACCTCCAACCTGGTTGAAGATCTCCTAGCTCATCACAAGATCAAGCATAGGACTTCCACCCCTTATCACCCTCAAGCAAATGGGCAGGTGGAAGTCACCAATAGAGCATTAGAAGGGATCTTGACTAAGGTGGTGAGCAGCAGCAGAAAGGACTGGGCAGATCGCCTGGTTGAAGCCACATGGGCTTACAACACCACTTGGAAGACCACCACCGGCTTCACACCGTATGAGCTGGTCTATGGGAAGAAAGCTTTGTTGTCCATTGAGTTTGAATACAACACTTTGAGGATGGCAGCTCAGCTGGACCTAGATCTCAGCCATGCACAACAAGAAAGGCTACTGCAGCTGAATGGCCTGGATGAGCACCGAATGCAGGCCCTCCTTCACTCAGAAGTGGTTCAACTTCAGAGAAAGGTGTGGCATGACCAACATCTCCATGACAAGCAATTTCAGCCGGGAGATTGGGCTTTGTTGTATGACTCCAGATACAAAGATTTCAAGGGGAAGTTGAGAACCAGATGGCTAGGACCATATGCAGTGGAGAAATGCCATGACAATGGATCTGTCCTCATTCGAACCATTGATGAGGAAGCCATTCCCATGCTTGTCAATGGGCATCGATTGAAGATCTACAGGAGACCTCTCTCAAGACAAGAGTTCATCAAAACCGTGGAGAAATCTGTATTGGTCCTAGAGAGGGGTTCTGCCTCTGCTTCTGGCATACCCTGAGGGATATGAAAAAAAAAAAGAAAAAAAAATAATAAAGATCCTTGGGTGAAAACCTCTCTGAGGCGCCCAAGGCAGGTGGTAGGGGTGAAAACCTCATTGAGGCGCCCCTATTGTCTTTCAAAAAAAAAGAGAAAAGGTTTGAAAAAGATCCTTGAGTGAAAACCTCTCTGAGGCGCTCAGGGCAGATGGCACGGGTGAAAACCTCTTTGAGGCGCCCCTGTTATCTTTCAAAAAAAAAAAAGAAAAAAAAAAGAAAAACAATAAGCAAAATATGGTAAAATTGCATGCAGGTTGCAGATGTTCTATGGAGGAGAGGAAGCCTTCAACTCAAAGCCAAGGGTCCTTATCATGCTGTCAAGGAACCTCCCCAGCACCTCCTCCAAGGGTACCCATGTTTTTTGAAGGTATGTGCAATTTTATCATGGTTTGAATCCTCTACAGGAAGATGCAGCCTTTCTACAGGAAGATGCAGTCTTTCTACATGAAGATGCAGTCTTTCTACAGGAAGGCG
This sequence comes from Pinus tabuliformis, assembly GCA_031772625.1. NCBI lineage: Eukaryota > Viridiplantae > Streptophyta > Pinopsida > Pinales > Pinaceae > Pinus > Pinus tabuliformis. The sequence goes on from CM062818.1 coordinate 1,793,510,489, forward strand.
CAGATTTTCTACAGGAAAGTGCAGACTTTCTACAGGAAGGTGCAGTCTTTCTACAGGAAGCTCTGTGTTCTACAGGAAACTTCCTGTAGAAGTTTGGGACGGCCCAGAATTCATCTTAAAAGGAGATTTAGCGACTATGGATTGGTTTGGATGCATGCAAGCCTCTGTTGGCACCCTTGCACATTGCTGTCACCTTGCTCCACCATCCTTGTCGACATGCAACCCAGTTCCCTGCACCAACAAAGAAGATCGATGAGTTCTCGCGGGAAAAGCCATTTTCAAAGATAAACAAATGCTAAGATCTCATACCACAGGCATCAGAAGCTCCGGGAACGTGATCGAAAGGCCAGAGCCTCTGTTGTGCAGCATGCACCCAAGGAGGAAGGACTGTTACGAGACACCTTGTGGGAATCCTGTAACAGTTCAACCTGCTCGAGTGGATACCATTCACAGCACCGCCATCTGAAATGAAACGCGGGCGCATGCAAGCAAAACATCCACTCCATCGTTGGCAGCCTGTAACCACGAGCCTCCGGGTCTGTGTAAGTCGCATGCAGCAGGTAGATCCACTCACCATCGTCCAAGAACTGGAAAAATCGTGTTCAGCCACGCATGTAATTGTCTCAACCCTTCCTTCCATCAAATCGCATGAATTTTACTTTGAATTGTTTGCATGGCGTAAAAGTGAATGGTTGAGCAGCCGTATGGCCAGTCGACTGGCCACGTCGGCTAGTTAAAGTGTAATTGGATGCTTGGGTGGCGGCCACGACAAAGAGAATGAGCGGCACGCACGTGAGAACACTCTCGTCAGAAGCATGAGTTTAACAGGAAAAGGCGGCGGCAAATCTGTGGGAATGGATGTGGCAGCAAGTGAATACACAGGCGAATGATGGATGACGTCGCCCAACGGTCCGGCGGGGACAGCTCACCCCCTGCGCCACGGATTGCGCCGATTCAAAATCTAATCGGCTAGATCATGTGCATGCATTTATCAACCACCACTTCAAACTCGAGTGGCTATTCTGATCTCCTCTGCGCTTTGATACGCCGAGCTGTTGGCTACCAGAACACCGGTGAAGCACACCTCGAGCGCAGGCCAACTACAGTCCTCCCCGAGAATTGCGCACTGCTCCTACAGGAACACAGTTTCTACAGGAACGCAGTTCTACAGGAACGCAGTCTACAGGAACGCAGTCTCTACAGGAACGCAGTCTTCTACAGGGAAGCGGGTGCCTCACGGAAAAAAGGTGGCCAATTAAAGAGGTAACCCTGAACTCTTCATGCAACTGGTTAGTAAAAGTGGCAAGACCATCGTCCACAGTCTGGTCATAAAGATATTGGTGGAATTGTTGTTTGCTGTGCCTATGCTTTCGTTCTACAGGATGTCAGTATAAGTAGACTGTGTTGAATTTTGTGGATTATGTGCATGCTATGTCTTAATAGACCAAATCTCTTTTGCATTTGCCACCTTTAATTAAAACAACCGTGTTCATCATGTCGGGTGGGTTTATAAGACGGGAACCCACTGATTCAACCAAACTAAGGGAAAACCCGGCAGTGGTAGAGCTCTTCACCAGAGCACAATGGATGCCTTTTTGTGATAAGCTCCAGGGTTACGATGATGAAGTGGCCGAAGAATTATTGCAGGCTCTGAAGCCTAAATCTCAGACACTGGCCATAGTGAACTTCAGAGGTCTAAGCCTCAAGCTCACCCCGGAACATATCAGTCGGATCACAGAACTTCCTATGGGTTTGCCGTGGGATAAGGAAGAAAGAAAGTTGAGCCAGCAGGCAAAGAAAGAATTCTTTCCACCTGAGGAAGAATTCTCGGAGGACAAAAATGGGGTGCGAAGAACGAGCCTGTTGCCACCTTGGAATGAAGTCAGTTTGTAAATCATGAAATATATCACCTGTGAAGGCCGTTTTAGCATCGTGTATGCATATCACTTTCGGCTGCTCACTGAATTGAGGCACCGAATTGACCATCCTGTAGAACAAAAACTGAGCATCCCTTATTACCTACTGCAGTCTCTAATGGAGTGTGCCACAAAGCTGAAAGAGGGCATACCAGATCAGATAGCCCACCATGGGTTGATCAAGCTTCTTGTGGAGGATGCGCTGCATTCATATAAGGTCCCCCTCTCATGGGAATCCTTCCGGAATTTGACAAAATATGGGGACATTAAAATGTTGATCGAAGAAACGGATTCCTCCAGCAGTGAGGAACAAGAAGCAGTGGCCGAGGGACAGAGAGAAGAAGGCCAGAAGACCCCGATAACAGTACGGAAGAAAGAACAAAGGAAGAAGCACGAGGAAAAGGAGGACAAAGAAAAAGGTGGCACACCTATCTTGTCAGCAAGAGAAAAGAGGATGAAGAGCAGAATGGACAAAGCTGAGGTGTTCCACATCAGCCCAAGTACCTCAATAGCACCTGCAACCAAAGCAAAAAGCAAAACTCAGGCAGGCAAGCAAGCAGAGGTGGAGACACCTGTGTCTACAGGAAAGCAGAAACAGGCTTCTATAGGAAGCCCGAAAACAAAAACAAAGGCTTCTACAGGAAGCCCGAAAATCATTGAGAAAAAGGCTTCTACAGGAAGCCCAAAAACAAAGACAAAGGCTTCTACAGGAAGCCCAAAAATCATTGAGAAACAGGCTTCTACAGGAAGCCCGAAAACAGAGACAAAGGCTTCAACAGGAAGCCCGAAATTGCAGAAACAGGCTTCTACAGGAAGCCCCGAAAAGGTGAAACCCAAAGAGAAGAAGGTGGACATTCTGGCACGGGAGGCAGCAGCTGTACTAGCTAGCCTCAGCACGCCACCTAAGCCAAAAGAAAAGAGGAAGAGGGAGACCCCTCTATACTTTAAAGCTCGAAGAAGTGTTAGGATAAAGACGGGCAAACCACAGCCTCAAACCAGCAGCCCGATCGTCATCGAAGATACACCTGCTTCTCCCAAGGAAAAGTCACCCTCCAGGATCACAGTCACCTACGAGAAGGGGAGTCCAAAGAAAAATACGTGGCAAGAAAGGTTAGACCTGTTGACTGAACAAACGCGGCTACAGGAAGCTGAAAATGTTCTACAGGATACTCTGGCCCGGCTACAGGAAACGGAAAAGAAGGAAGGAGAAGGACTCTCATCACCACCAAGGGAGGGTGAGGTAGAACCGCCTGAAGAGATAGAAAGAGAACATATACCAGAACCTAGCCCTTCACCTAATCTGAATTCATACTACACCTTTTTAGAGGCGGGCAAAATCATACCGCAGAAATTTACTGTGCCTCTATTTTTTGAACTAGAGAAAGAAAGAGTCTGTTCCCACACATGGATGCAGATCGCCAAATCAAAGGGTGTGGCGGACATAGGCCCTTTACAAGAGCAACTCAAGGAGGTCAGGAGTGAATTCACCATGGCTAAACATGTGGCTAATTGCCAACATGTGCTTCTACAGGAAGAAAATCAGAAGCTGAGATTGCAGCTACAGGAACTAAAGGCAGGGGCAGGAACATCCTCCAAGGACATCACAAATGAACAACAAAGCAAAAAGGAGCTGACCACCAGCCTTGAAGGGCCAATGACACTTCTACAGGAAGCAGAACAACAAACAAAAATTGAAGTGCAAGCCCTAAGAGAATAGCTGCAACAAAAGGAAGCACAATTGGCCTGCATGGCCAGTTGGGCCATGGAGGCAATTCAGTGCAGAACACCTGCAAAATCCTATGGATTGTTCTTAAAAGATCAATGGCTGCAGTTCCAAATAAACACCCTGGCACAAAGAGGTATTTCACATATCCAGAGCCCACAACAATTTTCTGAGTTGTGCAGTACTAGTTCGTCAGAAGACAAAGCCAAATTAGCAGAGTTTTACCTCCACAATTTGGCTTTGCCTAATGAAGTCTCCTGGGATCCCAATATTGCTTTGGGGGATATGCAATTGATGGCGTTCGCCTCATGGTTAAACCATGAGGATCAAAGAGCAGCTGAAGCAAAATCGGTCATGAACCGAGAAGTGAGCGAGCCACTGTTCATTCGACCAGAACTAGAGGATCCGGTGGCACTCATCTCAGCCCACCAACAGTTGGCTACAGATCCCACAGCTTCCTTGAGATTTATGGACCAACAGGCCCAAGCCATAGCTCACTTTGAAGACATGGAAAGGTTGTTGGGAGAAAATGCTGCCCAAGCATGTGCACGCAGATGGAATACCCTGGCACACAGCTTGAAGATCCGAGAGTACCATACCCCCATTCGGATGAGGGAAGCTTTGGCAAGAGTTGAACTTTACAAGAAATCCATGCAAAGCCTCCAGGCCAGCTGGATTGGCCTTAAACTCAGCCCACCACTACTGCTAGGACTGACTGAAGGCAATACAGAGGAAGATGACAGTCAACAATGGGAAGAGGTGAACAGGAAAGCAGGGTTTCATATCCACAGAGAAGACACTACCACAGAGCCTTGGGATGCAAGGGAAGCAGTGAAAGCAATGAAGGATGAAGATTTGGACTAAGTTGCTCAAGGATGAGCAAATGGTTTAGCTGGGGGGTGATGATGAGCCCCAATTTTTGGTACAATTTGGGCTCATTTGGCCTACTTGCTTTGCTCAAACCATTCATTTTTTTATTGCTTATGCATTCATTTCTTGGTTTATTCGTGTTGTTTGTAGGAAGAAGGGTAGGCATTCTATCCACGTGACTAATACATGATGATTTCAGGTTTTGGCATTAAAAGGGAGCAAAGACCACGAGAAAGGAGACAAGGAGACAGTGATGTGGCACTGCTGGTCTTTAGGAGAGGATGTCCACGGTCTTGGGGACCTCCCTCGTGATTCCCACCATAGCTTCGAGCTCCAATCCATCTCCCCACCGAGCTTAGAGGTAGCCAACTGTTCTACAGGAACAACAGTTATAACTGTTCTACAGGATCAACAGTTTAACCTTCACTTGGACAGCCGAGCTCCACAAATCAAGGACACCTGTTGGATGACCATTTTGCATAAATACTGAGGCCGTAGCCTTGGATAGAAGCTTTTTGAACTTTTGTATTGCTCTTGTAATTTGGAAGTACGAGCTACAGCTCTGTGTTTGTTCCTTTTGTAAGCCAGTTTTGGCATGACATCAGATTTTCGTTAATGAATAAAGGCAGGCAAATTTTGATCTCATTATGAGTTTCTAAGGGAGCTATAGCTCTCAGGTTAGGGCCCAACCTGAGAGCAATAGATCTCCTCGGTGTTGTAATGTTGTTTGCATTTCGTTCCAGCACTTTGAGTTTTTACTTTAACATGCAATTCGAATTTACAGTCTGTTAATTTAGTCTTTTTCATGAGATTGAATAGGATTAGTTTATGGTGAGTTTGCTTTCAGTTGCTTAGATTCGATAGGAGGATAGCTATAATTTATTGGAGCTCCAGAAAAAGGTTGTTAAAGCTCACTGCCATCTCTGTTAGGGATTGGGGTGCAGTCCATAACCAACCACCAAAAAGAAACGCAGTTCTTCTCACTTCCATGCAAGCTGCAACATAGACATTTTCGTTGAAGATCCATCCATGCACTTTTGATATTGAACCATACTTCTACATTCCACTTCCATGCACGAGTTTCCTTTCTTGGTTTTCCATTGCTGTTCATAGGTTTCATGGCACAGTTATCATAGGTTAATGAATTCTCGTTTTTGGTGCATAAGTCATTTGTTTCATTTACGCTGCTCCATATCATTCCACTTCCTTCTTCTTCTTCTTGATCTCTCCTCAAGTCACCCACTCGGCCTCTGTCCAGCTCATTTATCCTCCAACTCATCTATTGCCACGTAGCTTCATTTACTTAACCTTTCGTTGATCCCATCCTTCCAAGCCATCAAACCACTGCATGCACTCTTCCTCCATCTGATTTCTCTGCTCCTGAGCCATCACCAGTTCCATCTCCATCTCACCTATCCTCCCACACCACTCCAACACTTCACCATCTCCCAAAACTTCCACGGTCAAACATCCTGTAGAATTGCACAGACTTCCTGTAGAATCCCTGAGTTTCCTGTAGGATCCCCTGCAGACTTCCTGTAGAAGCCTGCAAACTCGGTTGCTGAGCATCCGAACGTGGTAGACTTCTGTGGACTGATGCTAGAGACCCTCAGGGACCTCCCCTAGCCATCCTGACCTTGCCCATGCTTTCCTTCCATTCAAACCGCTCCTGCACAACCAAACCCTAATCAAAAGCATCATCACAATAAATCCAACCACTTAATGAAAAAAATACGAAAACATGTCTTTTCAGATGCATGTATTTCAGTTCACTGCAAGTAATGGCATCATTGGTAGTGGTTTCATTCACAATTTTGCATAGTAAGGGTCTAGCTAGTCAAATTAGGGTTTACTAGGGTTTTCATGCTTTGTTGGCTTTCAGTTTCCTTTTTGCAAAGTAGGCTAGCTTTCTTCGAGATAGCTTTCATCCATCACTCATAAAGCTTCTTCTGAGAGCATATAGAAGTTGGCTTGAGCCCTAGCGGACTTGTGCCAGCTGACCAAGTGACAGCTGCGACAAGAGCTAGTACTTGTGCATACAGCACCGTCGCTTCCAAGTTTGTACGAACTACCGGGTTGATAAAATTAGAGATAGGAAGCTCCAGGAGTTGTAGCATTATTGCTACAATACTGGAGCCCACCAATCGTCGCTGAAAAAATCTTAACAGTCGCGTCGACGTCACCTTGTCTCTGTTTTAAATTTCTGTGCGTCATTGAATCCTGTCGTACAATCGCAACGATTCCTGAAATTGGCCTGTAGCGGAAGAGACATGTACTCTCGCAACGATGTCGCTCTGTTGCTACGCCTAGTGGCTGATCTTCCCTAGTTGCTAGTGTTATGCCCACGACGATTCTTGTAGAGTTGTTTTTTCAATTCTACCTCCTGAATTCACCGGTCTTGTTGATCCCCTGTTATCTTTCTCTTTCCCATTAGTTTGTTTTTTAATTGCTTCTGGTTAAGATACTCTCTCTTTGGTTTCATTGAGTGGATCTTGCATTTTTGGCTTTGTGACCTAGTTTTTTCAAATTTTTGAATTACTTGACTTGGTTGCTTGTTTGCCCAAGGTTCATCTGCAACCTTCTTGTTGATTTTTTTGAGGCTTCTTCATTGCTTGTTTCTTGCTGGTTGATTTTTAGTGATAATTATTGAACCAATTTTTGATATTGATTCGATTTCTTTTCACTACCAAACATAGATCACAATTGTTTGGATCGATCGGTTCACACTTGCTTGTTTTTCTCTTTAAATTCAAAACAATCAAAATCAAAAGACTGCATTCATTTAGTATATGAAAGTGAAAGTATATTTGCATTTCGAGTTTTCATGTTTGAGAAATTGGAAAGCAAATTTAAAATCTATCATCAGTAGTATCGATGCACTGTAGGATTGATGTGTTTATGCATTGTGTCTCTTAGCTGATCTTGGTTTTTCTTGGTTTGGGAATGATCTCTCTACCCTCCTATAGGTAGGTGTTCATTGAAGTAAAAGATGCTTTACTCATTCTAGCTGCATCCTAGGTTTTTTTTGATATACATATGGTAAGGCCTGGAAACTGAAACATAATTCAAGATCAACTCTAAAATGAACTGAATAAACTTAACAATGCATTGGAACATAACGCACATTATTTAGAGTTCTAGGCTAGAGTTGTGCTCTGGCGTCATTAAACCTAGTCACTATTGCTTTCGCTTCAGGTTGGGTGGTTCCTCCTTCTGTGACTCAATAGCGGTCTAGTACAGACTTGTGCTCCCAGTACCGTCGAGTATATGTTGGGAGACCCCACTAGGTTATCATCCTATATCCTTAGGAAGACGTGTCTGCCATCTTGCAAACCGTAACACACCAAACACAACATTCAGGAATATTGATTGTCGTACGAGAAGTCCTTAGTTTTCGTATGATCGCCAATGTGTATATGCAGTTTTACGGGTTGTTTGGTAAACCTTTTGCCTAGTTTCTCTAGAGTAGTCACTTTCGTTCCTTTTCAGACTCCTTAAAAGAAAAGGTCCATCTAAGCACTTGTCCTCTCAGGCTCATTAAATATTTGAAGGCGACTAGAGTCATCTTTTCATCCTTTTCTAGACTCTCTAAACATGAAAAGGTCAAGTTCTATTCCTATGTATTAAAATTCATTCGGCCATGTTCACACTTACCCTGTTAAATCTTGTTGCTTTTAGTTTACGTAGGGTTGTCTTCCTTACTCAATTAGTTTTCCCTAGGTTTTTTGAGTTAAATCATCCTGGTGGAATCCCCGATCCCATCTCCCGTTCCAAGCAACCAAGGATCTCCATCTTCTGTCGCTCTTGAGGTACCGGTTGTTAGTGATACTATTGGCATTATGATACAGGTGTTGTTCTTGATGGCAACTCACTCAGAGGTATGATACAGGTGATGGCAACTTAATCAGATAACAGATCTAGTGCAGTAGGTCAAAAGAAAGGTATACGCAAGTTAGACATGATGAAAGTGCATATACACGCGGGTGAGCAGAGCAAAAGGCGCGTATACGTACACACGCAAGTTCACAGAAGTGAAGGTGCGTACATGTTGGAAAATGTTAGGCCCCTATACTACTAGTGTAACCCCTTATTGTTATTAGTACAACCCACTTATTATATTTATGTACCCATGTAGTGCCCATATTTTTACTATTGTGCCCCATAGAAGCCCACTATTGTTATTATTATGCCCTTACATTATTATTATTATGTCGGCTCTGATTATGTTATGGCCCCTTAGACTCCTATATATAGAAAGGAGGTCTTTTCATTTGTATCATCCAAGAATTGTTCATTTATGTAATGTAAAGGAGGTTTCCCCCTCAAAGAGGCTACATTCTAAGGCGTTGATCTATCTTTTGTATCTTTTCTTGAGCTGGTTTCATAACATTTGGTATCAAAGCTTTGGATTCTAGGGTTTTGCTGCTCCAAAAAGGTCATCATGGAATTTTCGCTATAACTTATTTTCTGCGATGTTTCAAAAGTTGTAAAAAAAACCCATTTGAGAAGAAATCATGTTGAACCTCGGGTTAGAATTTCAGAGCCTTTCATGCTATTTTTGCAAAGATATGATCTGAGGAAGTTGGTCTTTTTGCAGACTCCTGAATTACATTCCAAATAGGTGACCTGGGGAAAATAATCATAACTTTCTCTCTGAGCATCGGATTGAAATTTTGTAAGAAGGTACAGAAAGAGGACAGACTGTAGTTTCTTGTATATATTTTTCAGATCCAAACGTTGAAACAGTGACACGTGGCACTTCATAAAATTTCGCTCTTCTGGAAAGGTCTATAACCAGGTCATCTTAGGAGATTTCGCATAATTCTTTCTTGGAGAATCCAATTTGGAACATACTAGTGGCATTGGAAAGAGGACATAAAGGGCTACTACAAGTCACAATTTCAAAACTTAAAGATCCGAAAGTACAGAGTTACATTCGTTTCAAGATTGAGCTCCTAAAATCAAGAAAAAGCAAGATGAGGATGTTTGATGGCAAGGATCCGGTAAATTGGATACTTCAGATGCAGCAATATTTTGATCTACATGGTGTACCATTGTTACAAAAGGTATGTATTGCATCTTCATATTTAGAATCCGATCAATTTTTATGGTATGAAGGGCTTTGTTCTCGTAAACGACTTGTTACGTGGTCGATTTTCACGAAGGAAATGATAGCATATTATGAGGACACAAAGAGAAACACCTTCTTTAGAGCAACACCACAACAATTCGAAAGAGTAAAAGGGATTTGTGACATAGTGGAAAGCAAAATTATGGAAACCAGGAAGCGTACCCCTCACAACTATGAAGATGGAAGTGTTGTTTCTCCTAGCCTTCCACAACCTACAAGGGTTACACCACAACAATTGGAAGAAAAAAGAGAAAAAGGGCTTTGTTACAATTGTGATAGCAAATGCACTAAAGGTCATAAGTGTGCTGAGAAGAAATTATTTTACATAGAATATGAAGAGGAGGAAGAAAAATATCAAGAAACATCAAAAGAAGAAGATATATGCCAAGGCCCCACCCCAGAGAAAGAAGAAATGAATCAGACCATATCTTGTAAAGCATTGGCAAGAATTACCACTCCTCAAGCTCTCAAGATAGAAGGACATATCAAGAATAAAAAGGTGCAAGAAGTGAAAGATCACATCGAGAAAGAAGAAATGAATCCAACCATATCTTGTAATTCATTGGTCGAAATTACCACTCCTCAAACTATCAAGATAGAAGGACATATCAAGAAGAAAAATGTTCAAGAGGTGAAAGATCACATCGAGCATCAAGAAATCAATCAAACCATATCTTGTAAAGGATTGGAAGAAATTACAACTCCTCAAACTCTAGAAATAGAAGGACATATCAAGAAGAAAAAGGTTCAAGCAGTGAAATATCACATTGAGCATCAACAACAAGTTCTCCAAATTTTGAAGGATAATGCCACTTCGGTGCAAAATCAAAAGAAACAACGGGTAGATCAACGTTGTAGTGAAAAAAAATTTGATGTAGGTGATTGGGTATTTTTACTGCTACATCTCAAGCAAGCTATTTATGAGAAGGAAATTTTGGCAATACTACATGCACTTAAAAAATGGCGACCTTACCAAATGGGAAGACTCTTCAAGGATGAGGATGTGTAAGCATTGTTTTGTACTACTTCTATTATCCAACCAGATTGGATAAATGAAGCAAGGGATGAATGGAAGAAGGAAGAAGAAGTGTGGCCACTTATTCAAAAGTTGCAAAAGATCCCAATTCAAACAATATTGCCAGAAATTGAATTGGAAGGAAAAATCATATTGGAACCTGGAGCAGTCACAGAAACAAGAACCTGACAGCTATGAAATCGATTAATTTCAAAGTATCTCATCAAGTGGAAGAACTTACCCGCTGAAGATTCCACATGGGGGGATAAGAATTTTATACAAAAGAATCAAGAACTACTCAAGCATTGAGGACAACGCTTTTTGAAGGGGAGGGGCATGTTAGGCCTTTATACTACTAGTGTAACCCCTTATTGTTATTAGTACAACCCACTTATTATATTGATGTACCCATGTAATGCCCATATTGTTACTATTGTGCCCCATAGAAGCCCACTATTGTTATTATTATTCCCTTACATTATTATTGTTATGTCGGCTCTGATTATGTTATGGCCCCTTAGACTCCTATATATAGAAAGGAGGTCTTTTCACTTGTATCATCCAAGAATTGTTCATTTATGTAATGTAAGAAGAGGCTACATTCTAAGGCGTTGATCTATCTTTTCATCCTTTTCTGGACTCTCTAAAGATAAAAATGTCAAGTTTTGTTCCTGTGTCTTAAAATTTATTCGCCATGTTCACACTTACCCTGTTAAATCTTGTTTCTTTTAGTTTGCATAGGGTTGTCTTCCTTACTCAATTAGTTTGCCCTAGGGTTTTTGAGTTAAATCATCCTAGTGGAATCACCGATCCCATCTCCCATTCCAAGCGACCAAGGATCTCCATCTTCTGCCGCTCTTGAGGTACCGGTTGTTAGTGATACTGTTGGCATTATGATACAGGTGTTGTCCTTGATGACAACTCACTCAGAGGTATGATACAGGTGATGGCAGCTTAATCAGATCACAGATCTAGTGCAGTAGGTCAAAAGAAAGGTATACACAGGTTAGACATGATGAAAGTGTGTATACACGCGGGTGAGTAGAGAAAAAGGCACGTATATGTACACAGTCAAGTTCACAGAAGTGAAGGCGTGTACATGTTGGAAAACTAAGTTTTGGTCCATGGTATTGGTCCATGGTATTTGGTCCGAAGTGTTGACCCCAGGTATTGGGTCCAAGGTATTGGTTCAACATGGTTTTGGGCCATGGTATTGAGAGAAGCCTAAACCTATATAAGGAGAAGATCATTAGGCCAAGGGCGGAAGGGAGAAGGTGATGAATATCTGATGAAGTGTGAGATCTAGTATGCTGGTTATGGATTTGTGATGCTTAGCTTGATTTGAATCAAGGATGCACCTATGCGGATGATGATGGATGATGGATCAAGATATTAAGGCTTGGAATGTTTATGATTATATGGTTTGATTATGGATAGACTAGATCTAAATTATTGATGCATGTTTATTCTCTAAATGTTATGTTCTGATGTCTGAAATAGTTGCAAAGCTATAAGTTAGAATTTGCAGATCTGTATGCGGGTTGTCTTTGGTAAAAGTGCGTATACATGCAGGTTGGGTTCATCCAAGTAGCGTATACAGTATGAAGTATGATATTTGAAGTTGCAGTTGGATCTGGTTGTTGTTGCAGGGTTATGTTGTCTGTTCTGTGTTCTGGTGACTGTGTTGTTGACAGGGTTTTAGTATTGGGTGATTCAGAGATTGATGATGCAGGGATAATTGATGATTGTATTGCAATGGTGAATGTTTTATGGATACAGTATGAAAATGTATGAAACGTGGTCCCTGGAAGATCGTAGAATTTAGTAGGCTAGCGCCTACGTACTGGTAAACATATCGACCAGTACAAGAGCCAGGGGGTTGTAGGTGCCCTCCAGGAGCATTTGGAAAACGAGTGAAGGTTGGAGCCTTCAGTAGGCCAGCGCCTATGTACTAGTAAATGGATTGGCTAGTACAAGAGTTAAGAAGGTTGTAGCCTTCTACAGGTAGAAGCCTGCGTACTGGTATAAGACTACACCAGTAATATTGTAAAAAGAAGTTTCTTATTAAAAGAAAAAAAGACGAATTGCAGCAGGTGGTTTTCACCCACATTGGGTTTCCACCTTATATCATGGTGTTCATGTGTGCTCCTTATGTGTGATGACCTGTTCTGTTTTACTGCACCTGCTCATGTGGTTAATGAATTTCTGATGCACTAATTAAAGATCAACATTTAATGGATTAACTGAATCATAAGTATTCTGGATATACGCTAGTTGCATTAGACACAGTTGCGTATACACGCGGGTTCACTTAAATGAAGTAGTGTATATGTATCTAAGTATGGAGATGAAAAAGTTTTATTGATTTTATAATACTCATTCACCCCCCCTTCTCAGTATTATTTCCAACAGATACTCTTCCTATCATTCCGAGTATCCAACCGCTTAACTCTTGCGCTCTGGAAGACGAGTCTTATGATATTCATTGGAACCCCATTTGGGAGCCTTCCGAGGAAGACTTTCCCCTTACTCCTCCTGGTGTTTTGGTCCCAATGTCTTCTTCTGACATGGATGAAATGTACCCTGTCACGAGTGAAGAGACCTTTATGGCAAGTGGTCAAATCCCTATACCTACAGAAACTTCACCCTTCCGTGTCACTCCTCTTGGTATCACGTTGCCTTTACACTATAATGATTTGGCTGATATCATAGTTTCTAGGTCTCCCCTTACAAGTTCCATGTGGTCTCGTAATGTCACTCCAAATTCGGGACCTTTTACTCCCCAGATTCACAATGTGACTGTCACATCTGTTTCGACTATTCCAACTGCTTTTGTGGCTTCCATAGCCCCCGTTGTTAATGCCGTCACTACATCTTCAGTTGTGACCACTGTCGCCGGACCTTCAACTGGTCCTCCAAATAGTGGCCTGTCGGCATCCACATCTAGGGTTGTTAACCCTAGCCTTAGTGCCCCACCTTCTTCTAGTTCCATTCCAGTAGGGGGGCATATGATCAATATTTCCAAGCTCTTCAGAATCTGGATCCACAAAATCTGTTTCATTATTATGATTCTCGAGGAGCCCATATTTACCACCCTGGACCCATAGCATCTCAGCCTGCGGTTGAGGTTTCAGTTCCGATATTCGTCGCTTGGGGTACCACCACTTATCATGGTGGCCAAGAACAGTCTTCAAATCTTCAAGGACCACCCTATCAAGGTCCACCCTATCAAGGTCAACCATCTTACGGTCAGCCATCTTACGGATAGCCGTACTACAGGCAACCTTATCCAGGGCAACCTGTTGGCCCACAAGGACAACCCATCCAGGGACAACCTTTGGCCTTCAGTGGTTCCTCTTTCACATACTTCGAGCAACCTTCTGGCAACCTAGGACAACCTTACATCCAATAAGGCCAACCTAGTGCCCAGCAAGGTCACACTTCTGGACAAGTTGGTCAGCCTCAAATTCAACAAGGCCAACCAATTGTTCAACCTACTCAACCATCTAGTCAATCTGGACAACCTTCGATTGCACAAGTTCAACCCAATACCCAGCAAGTTCAAACTTCTGGGCAAATGGATCAACCTCAACCTCAATCGGGCCAACCTTCTATCTAGACGGCTCTTCCTCAGTTTTCCCAAGGACATCCATCTAGGCCTGCTCAACTGGGCACTCAAACGCTCGTTGCTCCTCAAGCTCCACTTGGTTTTTAGCCCTAGTCTGGGCTCCAGACCCAATCCGGTCTCTAAACTCAGGTTGGATCTCAAACCCAACCTGCTTATCAAACGCAGCCTGGTCCCTACGCTTAGTTTGGAGCCCAGCCGCCTTATGGTTTTTAGCTGTCCCAAGGGAAAACTCAATTTTCCCATTCCCAAATTATCAACAAATGCAGGTTAACCCTTATCAAAATTTCCAGCAACCATATGTTGCTCCTGCGGGACAAGTTGGTAATCAATGGAATGCTGGGGGTCAAATCTAGGGTCAACTGTCTAGTTACAGTTATAATCCCTATGGACAAAACCCTTATGGGTCGAATCCATCCGGATAAACTCAACGGGGGCAACCGGGAACTCGATGGAACTCTGGTGCTACTTCTTACCCGCGGCCTCAGATGTCCTTTAACCCTAAATTACCCTTTTTGGTGACGTTGGAATTATCGAATGTGTCCAAATTGACAAATGATCCCATTCTTGATAATCTGTATTGGCCACCGGTTCCAACTAAAAATCCCGGCGATTGTCCCAAATTTGATGATAAAGCTGGAGAAGACCACCAAGCTCATTTCATGACCTATCACCTATGGTGTTCATCAAATTCATGGCTTTATGATTCAATCCGGCTCCGCCTTTTTCAACGGACTCTCACTGGATCTGCTGCAAAATGGCATATTGAGCTAGCTCGCAGATCTTTTCAGTTCTTTAACTTGCTGAATATGGCATTTTTAACTCATTTTTAGTTGCCAATTTGATATGAAATAGGAACACATCTCCTGACGTCCTTAAAGCAGAACACGGCCACGCATATCTCCAATCATATCCATGAATGGAGGAGACGTCATTGTTTGATTAAGTTCTGGATCCCCGATCAACTTCTGACTGACTGGTTCACAACCTCATTCATCTGCCCGATAGCCCGGGACATTGCTATGGGGGCATGTGTAACTGAAGAGAAATCTATCATGGGCGCTCAGTATCTCGACTTGGTTTACTCCCAGTATGTTATGTTATATGATTGTTTTCCTGATGCTCCATGACCTGGAACTTCTAAAGCCCCGTCAACACCATATGTTGACGGTGTCATCGGTTCTCTCAATGTGTCCTCTAAAAAATCTTCTGCGAACCCTGGGAAGCAAAAGTCTAATGCTCCGAATGAAAATGCTTCTTAGGCCATATCCAATTCTGGTAACACTTCCGAGGTTAATTCCGTTCAATCCACCGTGGCGGATAAAACTTCGAAAGGAAAGAAGAAGGGAAAAGGAAAGAATAAAGCCGATCAACCGAAGCAAGATTCCCCTAAACCTCCAACCGAGGAAGGTGCCAAGCACAAGCCTAAGTATCCTTGTCTTATTTGCAACAAGGATCACTATATTAAAGACTGCCCAAGGTGGTCTAAAGTTAGTCGTTTGTTAAAAGGTGCCCTTGGAACTCTTTTCGTGCTCAAAGAGCCTTTTCCCTTGCAGCAGACTCAATTGGTGGCTGATCCATCTCAATCCTCTTCTCCCTTCAGTTCTAAGGTATTTATGGTTGGGACAATTCCCATCCATATCAGTACTCGTTCAAAAGAGTATCCTTCGCCTGCTGGGAAGGAAACTGAGGTCCCCTCTAGTGCTCCTTTGTCCAGTTCTTGTTCGCTCCATATCGAGCGACCTAGTACTGAGTCAATCATCTGACCTCCTCCTAAAGGGGTGCTCTGGAAGTCTTCTCACAACCATAATGCTCGTGCTGCGCAACACTATAGCATCGTTGAGGACTTAACCGAGGCTCCGTCAGCTATGTCTGCATTAGAGGTCCTCCAGAGCTGCCCCTTTTAGAGGAAGTCGTTGCTATCGGCCATCGGTCGCATTGACCTGGCCAACTCGGATTTGATCACTTTTAATCTAGACAATCATGTACCGATACTGCCTCACCAAATTTCCTTTATTATTCAATTCATCATCAATTCTAAAACTATTCACCACACTGTCATTGATGAAGGCACTTATACTTGTATTATGTCTATTGCTTGTTAGAAGGCTATCAGTTCTCCGACTCTGAGTCAATCTCCCAATACCTTGGAAGCCTTTGATGGGCAAGATTCCTGTCCTTATGGTATACTCCCGCGTCTACCTATTACCCTGGAAGGGAGGACAGTCGAAGTGGAGGTCGAAGTTGTTGATGCCAATTTAACTTACAACCTCCTTTTAGGACGAAACTGGACATATGCCATGCAAGCCGTGGCTTCATCTCTATTTTGTGTCCTTCGTTTTCCCCATCAAGGGAAGATTGTCACAGTAGACCAATTGTCCTTCTTCGCCTCTTCCTCCTCCGATGGCAACGTGCCTTTCGTGGAGCATACCTCCGTTCCATATGAGAGTGTGGGTGCTGGACTTTTTAAAGATCCTGCCCTTATGGGTGTTTTTCCACTCCCACCTCCCAACATCACTCCCATCCATATGATTTATGTTCATTCTGACCCTTGGGTTCTTCCTCCTGTTGATCAAATAGAATCCTAAGGCGATGTGATGATGTTGAGTCCTGCCGAGCTCAACTACGTCAAAATTATTTATGTATCGGCTTCCTCTACTGAACATGCTCCTTCGAGCAAGGCTCTCGACTTGTACGTCCAATCCCCTTGGCTCGAAGATGGCACTTCATCAGACCCTTTATAGGAAATCTTTCCTTCTGATGAAGCCATTATTGAGACTATGTCTTTTGAGGAACCCCCTTGGTCGGATCATCACCATCGTTCTTCATTTCTCCCTACCCATGGGGCAATGCTTACTTGTCTTGAGCAGTTTGCTCCCTGTATCCCCTCCCAACCCCTTCAGACGCCCATCCAAATTCATCAAGTTTTCTCTGAAGGAAACATGGGGAACATTACGCAAACCCAGCCTATCGACATCTTTATTAAACCAAGGGTCGTCGAGCACATTCATATCGGAGTAACCTGTACTCCAGAGGGGATTCAGCTTTATACTAATATTTTTTGCAAATTTCATGATGTTTTCACTTGGTCTTAAGAAGAGATGCCCAACATCTATCCTAGCATCTTGGTGCATGAAATACCTAAATATCCAGGTGCCAAACCTATTCAACAACGTCTATGCCCTGTGCGCCCCTGAAAGGCTGCAACTATTAAAGTGGAAGTCGAAAAGCTTCTTAAGGCTTGCTTTATTTACCCTATCCCGCTCACAGATTGGGTTTCTAATATTGTCCCTGTGACTAAGAAATAGGGCATTATTGGGGA
>CM062818.1:1793533090-1793695590 GCA_031772625.1 Pinus tabuliformis
GATCAAAATCTGACTGCCTTTATTCATAAACGAAAGTCTGATGACATGCCAAAATTGGCTTACAAAACCGAGCTGTAGCTCGTACTTCCAAATTACAAGAATAATACCAAGGTTCAAAAAGCTTCTATCCAAGGCTACGGCCTCAGTATTTATGCAAAATGTTCATCCAACAGGTGTCCTTGATTTTAGGAGCTCGGCTGTCCAACTGAAGTTTAAATTGCTGATCCTGTAGGACAGTCATAATTGCTGTTCCTGTAGAACAGCTATAACTGCTGTTCCTGTAGAACAGCTGGCTGCTTCTAAGCTTGGTGGGGAGATGGATTGGAGCTCGGAGCTATGGTGGGAATCACGAGGAAGGTCCCCAAGACCGTGGACATCCTCTCCTAAAAACCAGCAGTGCCACCTCATTGTCTCCTTATCTCCTTTCTCGTTGTCTTTTCTCCCTTTTAATGCCAAAAACCTGAAAGCATCATGCATTAGTCACGTAGATAGAATGTCTACCCTTCTTCCTACAAACAACACGAATAAACCAAGAAATGAATGCATAAGCAATAAAAAATGAATGGTTTGAGCAGATCAAGTAGGCCAAATGAGCCCAAAGTTTACCAAAAATTGGGGCTCATCATCACCCCCCAGCTAAACTATTTGCTCATCCTTGAGCAACTTTGCCCTGGCTCCTCGTCTTTGGCCGAGAACTAGAGCCCGGAGCATGCTTTTCCTTCCCTGTTTTTGGTGGTTCTGCCTTTTCTGCCCAGGGTGGCGCTTCTTCCTTTCCCGTTTTTGGCGGCCCTGCCTTTGCTGCCTCTGGTGGTGACGAAGGTGATGCTTCTTCCCCCTTTCCTATTTCCTTGAGCCGGGCTTCGGAAGGCGACTGGCCTATTTTTCGTGTCCAGGAAGTTATTTTTGGGCTCCCCTTTTCGGGGGTGGCTGATGTTTTAGAGGGGTTTCTTGCACTGGGTGAAGTAGGGACATCCCCTGAAATGGTTTGGCTGTTGGGTGGAGGCTGTGGCTTGCCCGTGGTCATTCACTTGCTTCTCCTGGCTTCAGATGGTAGAGGGGTCTCCCTCTCCCTTTTCTCCTTCGGTTTTGGAGGTGTACTAAGGGCGGCCAGCGCCGCTGCTGCCTCCTTTTCGAGAATGCCAGCCTTCTCTTTCTTGCGTTTTGCTCTCTCAGAGCTCCTTGTAGAGGGCCCCTCCTTTTCAGATTTCGGACTTCCTTTAGAAGACCCTGCTTTGCCCACTTTCGGGCCTCCTGTAGAAGATTCTTTCTTTCCCGCTTTTGGGCTTCCTGTAGAAGGCCCTCTCTCTGTCTTCAGACCTCCTGTAGGAGGCTGTGTCTCAATGACTTTCGGGCTTCTTGTAGAATCCCCTTTGTCCAATTTCGGGCTTCCTATAGAAGCCCTTGTCTCTGTCTTCGGGCTTCCTGTAGAAGCCTGTGTTTGCAATTTCGGGCTTCCTGTAGAAGCCTTTGTCTCCGTTTTTGGGCTTCCTGTAGAAGCCTGTTCTCCAACGATTTTCGGGCTTCCTATAGAAGCCTTGGTCTTTGCTTTTGGGCTTCCTGTAGAAGCCTGCTTCTCACTGATCTTCGGGCTTCCTGTAGAAGCCTTTGTTTTTGTTTTTGGGCTTCCTGTAGAAGCCTGTTTTTCAATGATTTTCGGGCTTCCTGTAGAAGCCTGTGTTTGTGTTTTCGGGCTTCCTGTAGAAGCCTGTTTTTGCTTTCCTGTAGACACAGGTGTCTCCACCTCTGCTTGCTTGCCCGCTTGAGTTTTTCTTTTTACTTTGGTTGCAAGTGTTGTTGAGGTTCTTGGGCTGACGTGGGCCACCTCTACTTTGTCCATTCTGCTCTTCATCCTCTTTTCCCTTGCTGACAGGATAGGTGTGCCACCCTTTTATTTGTCCTCCTTTTCCTCATGCTTCTTCCTCTGTTCTCCCTTCTGTAATGTTGTCAGGGTCTCTTGGCCTTCTTCTCTCTGTTCCTCGGCCACTGCTTCATGTTCCTCACTGCTGGAGGAACCCGTTTCTTCGATCAACATTTTAATGTCCCCATCTTTTGTTAAATTCTGGAAGGATTCCCATGAGAGGGGGACCTTATATGAGTGCAATGCATCTTCCACAAGAAGCTTGATCAACCCATGGTGGGCTATCTGATCTGGTATACCCTCTTTCAGCTTTGTAGCACACTCCATTAGAGACTGCAGGGGGTAATAAGGGATGCTCAGTTTTTGTTCTACAGGAAGGTCAATTCGGTGCCGTAATTCAGTGAGCAGCCGAAAGTGATATGCATACACGATGCTGAAACGACCTTCACAAGTAATATATTTCATGATTTGCAAGCTGACTTCGTTCCAAGGTGGTGACAGGCTCGTTCTTCGCACCCCGTTTTTGTCCTCCGAGAATTCTTCCTCAGGTGGGAAGAATTCCTTCTTTGCCTGCTGACTCAGCTTTCTCTCCTCTTTATATCACGGCAGACCCATAGGAAGTTCTGTGATCCGACTAATATGTTCTGGGGTGACCTTGAGGCTTAGACCTCTGAAGTTCACTGTGGCCAGTGTCTGAGATTTAGGCTTCAGAGCCTGCAAGAATTCTTCGGCCACCTCATCATCGTAGCCCTGCAGCTTATCACAAAAAGGCATCCATTGTGCTCTGGTGAAGAGCTCTACCACTGTCGGGTTTCTCCTTAGTTTAGTTGAATCAGTGGGTTCCCGTCTTATAAACCCACCCGGCATGATGAACACAGTCGGTTTAATTAAAGGTGGGAAATGCAACAGAGATTTGGTCTATTAAGACAGAGCATGCATATAATCCACAAAATTTCAACACAGTCTACCTAAACTGACATCCTGTAGAACGACATCATAGGTACAGCAAACAACAATTCCACCAATATCTTTATGACCCGACTGTGGACGATGGTCTTGCCACTTCTACTAACCAGTTGCATGAGAGTTCAGGGTTACCTCTTTAATTGGCCACCTTTTTCGTGAGGCACCCGCTTTCCTGTAGATGACTGTGTTCCTGTAGACTGCGTTCCTGTAGACTGCGCTCCTGTAGAACTGCGTTCCTGTAGAACTGCGTTCCTGTAGAAACAGTGCGCAATTCTCGGGGAGGACTGTAGTTGGCCCGCGCTCGAAGTGTGCTTTACCGGCGTTCTGGTAGCCAACAGCTCGGCGTATCAAAGTGCAGAGGAGATCAGAATAGCCACCCGAGTTTGAAGTGTTGGATGATAAATGCATGCGCATGATCTAGCCGATTAGATTTTGAATCGGCGCAATCCGTGGCGCGGGGGATGAGCTGTCCCCGCCGGACCGTTGGGCGACGTCATCCATCATCCGCCTGCGTATTCGCTTGCTGCCGCATCCATTCCCACAGATTTACCGCCGCCTCTTCCTGTTAACTCATGTTCTGACGAGAGTGTTCTCACGTGCGTGCCGTTCATTCTCCTTGTCGTGGCCGCCACCCAAACATCCAATTACACTTTAACTAGCCGACGTGGCCAGTCGACTGGCCATACGGCCGCTCAACCATTCAATTTTACGCTTGCAAACAATTTCAAAGTAAGATTCATGCGATTTGATGGAAGGAAGGGTTGAGACACTTACCTGCGTGGCTGCACACAATTTTTCCAGTTCTTGGACGATGGTGAGTGGATCTACCTGCTGCATGCGACTTACACAGACCCGGAGGCTCGTGGTTACAGGCTGCCAACGATGGAGTGGATGTTTTGCTTGCATGCGCCCGCGTTTCATTTCAGATGGCGGTACTGTGAATGGTATCCACTCGAGTAGGTTGAACTGTTACAGGATTCCCGTGAGGGGTCTCGTAACAGTCCTTTCTCCTTGGGTGCATGCTGCACGACGGAGGTTCTGGCGTTTCAATCACGTTCCCGGAGCTCTTGATGCCTACGGTATGAGATCCCAGCATTTGTCTGACTTTGAAAAATGGCTTTTCCCGCGAGAACTCATCGATCTTCTTTGTTGGTGCAGGGAACTTGGTCGCATGACGACAAGGATGGTGGAGCAAGGGGACAGCAATGTGCAAGGATGCTAACAGGGGCTTGCATGCGTCCAAACCGATCCATAGTCGCGAAATCTCTTTTTAAGATGAATTCTGGCCGTCAAAAACTCCTAGAGGAAGTTTCCTGTAGAACACAGAGCTTCCTGTAGAAAGTTCGGCCTTCCTGTAGAAAGTCTGCACTTTCCTGTAGAAAATCCGCGCCTTCCTGTAGAAGGACTGCACCTTCCTGTAGAAAGACAACATCTTCCTGTAGAAAATTCAAACCATGATAAAATTGCACATACCTTGAAAAAAAAACATGGGTACTCTTGGAGGAGGTGCTTGGGAGCATGATAAGGACCCTTGGCTTTGATTTGAAGGGCTTCCTCTTCTCCATAGAGCATCTGCAACCTGCATGCAATTTTTACCATATTTTTCTTATTGTGTTTTCTTTTTTCTTTTTTTTTTCTCTTTTTTTTTTTTTTTTTTTTTGAAAGATAACAGGGGCGCCTCAAAGAGGTTTTCACCCGTGCCATCTGCCCTGAGCGCCTCAGAGAGGTTTTCACTCAAGGATCTTTTTCAACTTTTTCTCTTTTTTTTTTTTTTTGAAAGACAATAGGGGCGCCTCAATGAGGTTTTCACCCCTACTACCTGCCTTGGGCGCCTCAGAGAGGTTTTCACCCAAGGATCTTTATTTACTTTTCTTTTTTTTCTCTTTTTTTTCTTTTTTTTTTTCTTTTTTTTTTCATTTTTTCTTCAGGGTATGCCAAAAGCAGAGGCAGAACCCTTCTCTATGACCAATACAGATTTCTCCATAGTTTTGATGAACTCTTGTCTTGAGAGAGGTCTCCTGTAGATCTTCAAACGATGCCCATTGACAAGCATGGGAATGGCTTCCTCATCAATGGTTTGAATGAGGACAGATCCATTTTCATGGCATTTCTCCACTGCATATGGTCCTAGCCATCTGGTTCTCAGCTTCCCCTTGAAATATTTGTATCTTGAGTCATACAACAAAGCCCAATCTCCCGGCTGAAATTGCTTGTCATGGAGATGTTGGTCATGCCACACCTTTCTCTGAAGTTGAACCACTTCTGAGTGAAGGAGGGCTTGCATTCGGTGCTCATCCAGGCCATTCAGCTGCAGCAGCCTTTCTTGTTGTGCATGGCTGAGATCTAGATCCAGCTGAGCTGCCATCCTCAAAGTGTTGTATTCAAACTCAATGGACAGCAAAGCTCTCTTCCCATAGACCAGCTCATGCGGTGTGAAGCTGGTGGTGGTCTTCCAAGTGGTGTTGTAAGCCCATGTGGCTTCAACCAGGTGATCTGCCCAGTCCTTTCTGCTGCTGCTCACCACTTTAGTCAAGATCCCTTCTAATGCTCTATTGGTGACTTCCACCTACCCATTTGCTTGAGGGTGATAAGGGGTGGAAGTCCTATGCTTGATCTTGTGATGAGCTAGGAGATCTTCAACCAGGTTGGAGGTGAACTGGCTCCCTTGATTGGTAACCAGCTCTCTTGGATAGCCAAACTTATAGAAGATGTTCTCTCTTAGGAACTCGGCCACCTTTTCTTCTGTTGCTGCTTTGATTGCTTTGGTCTCTGCCCACTTTGTCAAATAGTCAGTGCACACAATGATGTAAGTCCTTTGCCTTGAAGAGGGGTTGATTGGGCCCACAAATTCCATGCCCCACTTCTCAAATGGCTCAAGAGTCACTTGAGGTTGGAGAGGCATCTCATCCCTTTGGGTCGGTTTCCCCATTCTTTGGCATTGGTCACACTGACTGACATATCTTCTGACATCTTGATGAAGTGTGGGCCAATAGTAGCCTGCCTGCAAGATCTTGAAGGCAGTTCTCTTTGCTGCAAAATGTCCTCCACAAGGCCCATCATGACAAGTGAGGAGGATATCAAAGACTTCCTCCTCCCTTACACAATGCCTTAAGATCTGATCGGGGCCAAGCTTGAATAGATTGCCCCCGATCCAAGTGAATGAGGCACTTTTTCTGATGATTCTGCTCTTCTCTCTGGAAGATAGGTGTGGAGGGAACTGTGCTGAAACAAGATAGTTTGCTATATCAGCAAACCATGGAGAGAGTACTGAAATAGCAAACAGATGTTCATCAGGCATCTGGTCGTCCACTGTTCCATCCTCATCTGCAGACAAATCCAATCTAGATAAAAAGTCGGCAACAACATTTTCTTTACCTGGTTTGTCAACAATGGTCAAATCAAACTGCTGCAATAAAAGTAACCATCTAATAATACGAGCATTCACATCTGGTTTATTCATTAAATATCTAATAGCAGCATGGTCAGTATGTACAAAGGTCTGGTAACCAGTAATATAATGTCGGAACTTGTTCAATGCATGGACCACAGCCAAGAATTCTTTCTCGGTTACAGTGTAATTCAGCTCAGCTTTGGACAAGTTTTTGCTAACAAAGTAAATGGCATATGGAAGTTTCTGCTCAACTTGTCCTAAAGCTGCACCTATGGCTTTGTTCGAGGCATCAGTGTGGATGTGGAAAGGTAGGGCCCAGTTTGGACCTCTCAGGATTGGGGCTGACACCAACTTGTCCTTCAATTCATTTAAAGCCTTCTGACAATCGTCAGTCCAATTAAACTCCACATCTTTTGCCAACAGGCCAAACAATGGCGAGGCTAGCTTGCTGAAATCTTTAATGAATCTCCGGTAGTATCCTGCTAATCCCAAGAAACTCCGGACATCCCTAACCTTTTGAGGAGGTGGAACCCTCTTGATGAGAGCAATTTTGTTAGGATCCACCTGCAATCCTTGGCAAGAAATGGTATGGCCTAGCACGGTCCCTTCAGTCATTAGGAATTCACATTTTTCAGGACTAAGGGACAAGTTCATCTCGGTGCATTTGGTTAGAACTTTTCCCAGGTTGGACAATGCTTCCTGGAAGTTGGCCCCATAAGGAGTAAAGTCATCCATATAGATTTCTACTGCATCATGGACCAGCTCCGAGAAGATGCTCAAAACAGCTCTCTGAAAGGTAGCAGGAGCATTGCATAGCCCAAAGGGAAGGACTCGATAGGCAAAGGTACCCCAAGGAAAAGTGAAGGTGGTCTTATCTTAGTCTTCCGGGCTGATTTGGATTTGGTTGTACCCGCTAAACCCATCCAGGAAAGAGAAGAACTTCTTTTCTGCCAGTCCATCCAACACCTGATCTATGAAAGGTAGAGGGAAATGGTCCTTCTTGGTAGCTTTGTTCAGTTCTCGGTAGTCCACACAGATTCTCCATTTCCCATTTTTCTTGGGAACCAACACTAGAGGGGACACCCATTCACTATCTGAGATGGGGTAAATGAATCCGGCATCCAACAGTTTTTGCAATTCTTCCTTGACAATGTCCTTAAGGGCTGGATTCATTCTCCTCTGAGGTTGCCTAACCGATTTACAATCCTCTTTGATGTATATATGATGGGTACAGACCGAAGGATGGACTCCTTTCATTTCCTTATAGCTCCAAGCGAAAGCATCAAGGTGGTTGGCCAACAGACTGCACAGCTCCTTTTCCTGGGAAGGAGATAGGGAGGAGCTGATCTTCAATGCTTTCTCAGGGCCAAACTCCACATTCTTGACTCTGGGAGTAACAGGGTTGGTTGTACAAAGATCCACTAAGGTGCTAGCTTGGGCATCCTCCAACAACTTCTCTAAGGGTAGTGCACTGGAAGGTGGATTCTGGATCAAGGTCTCGATCAAGTCATCCTCGGTTGGGGGGTCTCTTCTAGTGGTATCTAAGGTGCACAGAGGTGCTGAGTACACCTCGTCTTCCTCTCCTTCTTCCAACCAGAGTGGTAAGTCATGCTCTAAGGACGGTTGGGCAGGAGGGTATAGGACTAGCTGCTTGGACATGGGACCATTTTTGATGGTCATGTTTCCTACACGACAACTTATGTAAGCATCTGCAGTAGCTAACCAAGGCCTTCCCAAAATGAGAGGATATCCAGTAAGCTTGGCCTTTGGTTGCAGAACCAGGAAGTCTGCAGGGTATTCCCAAGAGTCAATAGAGACCAAGACATCCTCCAAAATCCCTTCGGGAGTCACGGTGGAGCGATCTGCTAATTGCAGTACTGTCGAGGTCTTCCTCAAGGAACCCTGAAGATTAAGCTTAAGCATGGTATCCCTGGTCATCACATTAATGGCAGCCCCCAGATCAATCAAGGTGTGAGGTATAATAGTGCCATTGATGTGAACATCTACTACAGGACTTCCAGGATCTAGGTACTTTGGGCAGATGACTTGTCCTAACATAAGGTCAGACAGTTGTCCTATGACATTGATAGTTGAGGCATCTTTCTTCCGTCTGCCTGGGTGTTTGAAACACTTCTCCTTAACCAGCTTGTTATATATTGGCACATCCTTGATGGCTTGGAGAAGTGGTATTTTTACACACAACTGCTTGAGCTCACCCAGAAGCTCATCCTCCTCTAGGTTGGGTTGTGTGGTGGCTGTTAGTCTCTCAGGAAAGGGTGGAATAACCTTTGGTTCACTTTCCTGTTTATCTTCCTCATCCTCTGGGGGAGGAGGTTGGCGATCTGGTAGAGTCTTTCCAGATCGAAGATTGATCTCCTGGATCTCCACAGCATAGGTAGGGCATGAGGTTTCCCCAGTGTATACCTGTTGGGCCTGTCTATTGTTGGGGTTCAGGTTCGATTGAGCAGGCATTTGAGGCTGCCTTGGAGGAGCAAGAGGTAATGGCTGAGGTTGAACTGGTGGTGGAGGCAAGATGGCAGGAGGAGTGTTGTATTGGGGCCTCCACCCCGACTGAGGTGCATTCCATTGAGGCTGTGGCTGGGTATGTGAGTGATATGAATGATAAGTAGGTTGAGAGGGGTACTGAGGTGGATAAGACCATGGAGGAGGCATGGACAATGAAGGATGAGCAGGGGGACCCCAGGAAGGCATAGGAGTCGATTGGTTGGGGCTGTAGTAAGCTTGAGATGCCCCTTGCATCCCCTGCTGATAAGGTCTAGATCCTTGTGGCCTCCTTTGGTTGAGGTAATAGAGAGGCTCTGTGGGAGCTTCCGTCCCTTGGTACATGGCTTTAAACCCAAGTAAGGTTGGACACTGATTTGTGGGATGGTCCTCCTCACAAACGAAACACACTTCAACCGAATGCAGTGGACATTCGTTCTTAGGGTGCCTCCTTGTGCACCTAGGGCAGAAGACAGCCAAGGCTCTCTCAACCTCTTCTTTCTTTTGCTGAATCCTGAATGTGTCAAGCTGCATGGCAATGGTTTGTCTCACCTCACTCTTAAGATCTTCTAATTGATTTGCAAGCTCATGTTTAGAGAAAGGGACACTAGTTGAGAGGTGGTTTCCTCTACCTCGTTTCCGAGCTGCCCTGGAGTGGTTTCTAAACACAGTCTTGATGTCCTCATAAGGCAGTTGGTAAATGTCCCCCCCAGCTAACATGTGCAGGGTATCTAAGAGGTCTTCAGGGACTCCTCGGAGCAGGACCAACTTGAGGGATTCAGGGTCAAGTGTGCACCTGGCCCGCTTATAGCTTAGTTGGAACCTCTCCTCATAATCCTCTAAGGACTCATCATTTCCCATGGACATCCGAAAGATTTCTCCCTTTGTTTCCTTGGACCTACAGTAATCGCAGTACTTGGTGTTGAAAGCTTGCTGCATCTGAGCCCAAGTGGTGATACTATTCCCAGGTAAGCCCATGAACCAGCGTAGTGCTGCATCCTTGAGAGTGGGAGGGAAAAGTTTCAACTTTTGCTCATCTTCAGTATAGTCATAGGTTCTACAAAGGACAGCAAACTCGAATAGGAAGGTGTCTGGATCTTCAGTGGTCAGCCCATGGAAGTGAGGTAAGGCAGAGGGGCTAATGTTCTTCATTTTCATCTCTCCATTGGTCTCTCGGATGGGGAAGGCACCTTCTATTCTCTCATCTTCTCTTCTATTGTCAGCCATAGCTTCAGATGGATTGGTCTCTAACTCTTCTTCTACTATAGGGTCTTTGGATATCTCAAGTTGTTCACCTATAGGTTCTTCTGGGTCACTGTCACCAAAGAAGAGAGAAGGGTGACTCAGTGATGTGGTGGGGGTGTTTGGTAGGAATTTGCCTGATCTATCTCGGTTCCTACGAGGCATGAAATGGAAAAGACTTTCTTTTTCTTTTTGATTGCTTTTGCTTTTATTTTCTTTTGGTACTTGCAAAACTGAGACAAATTGATCTACAACTAACTATGAAAGATGCAAAATTAACTGAAAGCAGGAAAGAACCATTCTACTTTGCTCAAATGAAATTGCAGAAAGGAAATGCTAGTCTACGCTTGCGGAAAGGAAATGCTAATCTATGAAAGCAGGAAATGCTAATCTATGAAAGCAGGAAATGTCTATGCTACTTTTGCAGAATGGAAATGAAGTAAACTACTCAGCAGAAGGCAAGAGTAAGGAAATAGAAGAAAAGCAACAATTACTAATACTCTGACGCTTCCCCGGCAACGGCGCCAAAAAGATGGTGGGCTCCAGTATTGTAGCAATGATGCTACAACTCCTGGAGCTTCATATCTCTAATTTTATCAACCCGGTAGTTCGTACAAACTTGGAAGCGACGGTGTTGTATGCACAAGTACTAGCTCTTGTCGCAGCTGTCACTTGGTCAGCTGGCACAAGTCCGCTAGGGCTCAAGCCAACTTCTATAGGCTCACAGAAAAAGCTTTATGAATGATGGATGAAAGCTAACTGAAAAAAGACTAATCTAGTTGCAGAAGGTAACTGAAAACCAATAAAGCATGAAAACCCTAGGAAACCCTAATTAAACTAGCTAGACCCTAACTATGCAAAATTGTGAATGAAACAACTACCACTAATGCCATTACTTGCAGTGAACTGAAATACATGTATCTAAGCTACTTGCATCTGAAAAGACATGTTTTTGTACTTTTTCATTAAGTGGTTGGATTTATTGTGATGATACTTTTGATTAGGGTTTGGTTGTGCAGGAGCGGTTGGAATGGAAGGAAAGCATGGGCAAGGTTAGGATAGCTAAGGGAGGTCCCAGAGGGTCTCCAGCATCAGTCCACGGAAGCCTACCACGTTCGGATGCTCAGCAACCGAGTTTGCAGGTTTCTACAGGAAGTCTGCAGGGGATCCTACAGGAAACTCAGGGGTTTCTACAGGAAGTCTGTGCAATTCTACAGGATGTTTGGCCGTGGAGGTTTTGGGAGATGGTGAAGTGTTGGAGTGGTGTGGGAGGATAGGTGAGATGGAGATGGAGCAGGTGATGGCTCAGGAGCAGAGAAATCAGATGGAGGAAGAGTGTATGCAGTGGGTTGATGGTTGGAAGGATGGGATCAACGAATGTTGAAGTAGATAGAGCTATGTGAGAAATGGGAGAGTTGGAGGGTGAATGAGTAAGACAGGGGTTGAATAGGACTTGAGGATAGATCAAGGAGAAGAAGAAGGAAGTGGATTGATAAGGAGCAGCGTAAATGAAACAAATGACTTATGCATCAAAACTAGAAATTCATTAACCTATGATAAATGTGCCATGAAACCTATGAACAGTAATGGAAAACCAAGACATGAAACTTATGCATGGAAGTGAAACGTAGCAGTATGGTTCAATGTCGAAAGTGCATGGATGGGTCTTCAACGAGAATGTCTATGTTGCAGCTTGCATGGAAATGAGAAGAACTGCTTTTCTTTTTGGTGGTTGGTTATGGACTGCACCCCAATCCCTAACAGAGATGGCAGTGAGCCTTAACAACCTTTTGCTGGAGCTCCAATAATTTATAACTATCCTCCTATCGAATCTAAGCAACTGAAACAAATTCACCATAAACTAATCCTAACTAAGCTCATGAAAAAGACTGAACTAACAAACTGTAAATTCGAATTGCATGTGAAAGCAAAAACTCAAAGTGCTAGAACGAAATGCAAACACATTACAACACCGAGGAGATCTATTGCTCTCAGGTTGGGCCCTAACCTGAGAGCTATAGCTCCCTTAGAAACTCAGAATGAGATCAAAATCTGACTGCCTTTATTCATAAACGAAAGTCTGATGACATGCCAAAATTGGCTTACAAAACCGAGTTGTAGCTCGTACTTCCAAATTACAAGAATAATACCAAGGTTCAAAAAGCTTCTATCCAAGGCTACGGCCTCAGTATTTATGCAAAATGTTCATCCAACAGGTGTCCTTGATTTTAGGAGCTCGGCTGTCCAACTAAAGTTTAAACTGCTGATCCTGTAGGACAGTCATAATTGTTGTTCCTGTAGAACAGTTATAACTGTTGTTCCTGTAGAACAGCTGGCTGCTTCTAAGCTCGGTGGGGAGATGGATTGGAGCTTGGAGCTATGGTGGGAATCATGAGGAAGGTCCCCAAGACCGTGGACATCCTCTCCTAAAAACCAGCAGTGCCACCTCATTGTCTCCTTGTCTCCTTTCTCGTTGTATTTTCTCCCTTTTAATGCCAAAAACCTGAAAGCATCATGCATTAGTCACGTAGATAGAATGTCTACCCTTCTTCCTACAAACAACACGAATAAACGAAGAAATGAATGCATAAGCAATAAAAAATGAATGGTTTGAGCAGAGCAAGTAGGCCAAATTAGCCCAAATTTTACCAAAAATTGGGGCTCATCACCGGTCGACCGCCACCCCCTTGCGGCATAACATGTGCCCAGCGAGTGATTCGGGTCTCTCATGGCCTGGGCACATATAGGTCCATGTCCTGTAGCTGAAGAACCGGTACCCGCTCTAGCATGAGCGGGATCAGAATAGATCCATACCTGAACTGTTTTGCCTCCCTGTGTCGTCACCTCGTCAGCGGTCTCTTCATGTTAATGGCCACTACTTTGGCCCTGTTATACATGGTCAGGTTAAGGCAATCAAGAGCTAACCGAAGGTGAGTCTTTGTTGCCTCATGTTAGGCTTTAGAGCCTGTTGTTCTCATCACCATGATTAATACCAAGCGAAGAGTCAAGTCTTCCACTGTCGGGATTTGCAATTTCCCGCTAGTGGCTGATTTGCGTGCCCCTGGGCACACCCATGCTGTCAACATGTCTAAAGTCTCATCAGCGACTTGTTGACCCTTTAAGATTGGTCTCTCGCCACGGCGAGACAATCCAGTCAGAAAATATATGTCCATGGCATCAAATTTGATATCTTTTCCCCAGATGACGAACTTCTCGTCCGTCGGGTTCCAGGAGCGGATTAACAGCTCTAGCTAGTCAAGTTGTGCTCGAAGATGTGGAGTGAGGAATAATTTTAGTAATCTGCACTCTGGTAGGGCTCTTCGGCACCCTGAATCATTAAAATCTTGTTCGTCATTGTCATCATGAGTTCTTTCCACCACATGAAAGCCATTTTTCCCTTCGTTAAAGGACAAGATGATTAGAACACGTTTCATAAGCTTAAACACATAAATTATAAAAAAAATTGACTTTACGGCACTGATGCGGCTGTTTTTCAAACAGCGGCGATGCCTCTAGGTTAGTCATTCATTTTCTCAGGGACCGTCACGGGAGTACATCTATATCTCGCGACGATCCCAATGGCAGTTCGTGTTAACATGCTTGGTCATCGCTAACCCGAGCGGATCTTCCGCGATGACCGAGAGGTGGATGTGGATTTCAAAATCCGCCCACAAACCACCTATCTACCATCAAATTGAATGAAAAAAGATTTGAAATGTAGTGCAAGGGACAGATTACTTACATGGTAAAGCCTCGGGCGAACTTGTTGACCGTTGGTGCCGAAATCAAGCTCGAGACCTCGGTCAATTTTGCACACCAAAATGCCAAGGTAAAAACTCACAATGGTAAATGATAAAAATAAACTTACCATACCCCCTTTTTATAGTGTTTTTTCTTGAAAAAATTAATATTTTGCACTATATGGTTTGGGTTTTTTCCCCATTTATGTTAGTGTTTTGGTTAAGGTTTTGAGTTTTGAACTTGTATCCCCACATATGTTGTTTTTATGTCAAATGGGTCTTATGTTGTGGTGTTTTTGTGCATAAATACAGGTGGCAGGTACATGTAATGATCCGTATACACTTGGTCCATATTTTGTAAAAACTCCTCTTTAAAGCTCTTTTCTGACTTCAAAGATGAAAAGATTGCCGAGTTTCCCCTTTTGACTCGTTAAATGGAATAAAAGGTGGTCTCCTTTGAGCTCTTTTCTGACTATATAAATGTGAAAAGATAGCCAGACTTTTGTCATTTCAGGTTCGATACTGGTTACGAAACGATGTGTCTTCGATCGCTTTTTTACTTTTTCATATCGAGGACACTAATCACGAAAAGTAATCCTTGATCGTAATGGTCAAGCAGTTCTCTCGAGTATTATTTTACACTTTTCGGGCTCGAGAGACACAAATGTACAAAAAAGGACCCCCCTGGAGTTTTCTTTTCCGTGTCCTTTTCAAACTATCTAAACATGAAAAAGACTCTGAGTTTTCCCTATGTCAGACTCGTTAAACCCTGACGACATTGGACTCGTCGCCATGACGAGACTTGAGCTTCTCCTCCCTAGGGCTCGTTAAACTATTACTAGGTTGGATTCATCCGAAGGACGAACTTATATTACAAGCACATGCTATCCCCTTCAAGCTTGTTTCCAAAAATAATTGGGGTACTCGCTAGCAATGGTGGGGGAAAATTTGGAAGTCATCATTAGTTACATGTGGCAGCTAGTCACTCTTGAACATCGAGACTTTTGCTCCTTGTCGGGTTGGGATATCCATACATCGTCATTTGGCCTTCCGGGGTTTTGGGTTGCCATTTCGCCTCATTCCATCTGATCCATGTTGTCTCCATCGAGCCTCCAATCCCTTGGTACCTGAATGCTGCCGCCTCTCGGAGTTGTGTTGCCGATATGTTCAAGAGTATAATCCTTCTGCAGTTCACACCCTTACCTCCTCCCCTGATACTCTGTTTCACCATCTACCACTTGTCCCTTATCTCGTGTCATTGATGGGGGAAACATTATGGCCCTCCTGTGATGGATCGTCTCCTGTCGACGCTAGCTCATTATCCAGGAGATTGGTCTAGAGATCCCTTTCGGTACCTTGGAGCTTGCATGCCTCAATGGCAAGTTCTTCGCACCTGACGATAGAATCTCATCATTGGTCTTCAATTGGGTGATTCCACGAGTGTTCGACTTCAGCTCATTTTTCGCACTTGGTGGATTGTACTAAATAGTACCTTGAGAGCCATTGGCATTATTGGTGGTTTCTCTCGTGCTTGTTTATGGTTTTCATCATTGACTAGTAATCAAGCGACTTTCTATCATGTTCGACTTCAGCACATCTATTCGCATTCTAGAATTTTTACTATGATCGGTTGGGTTTCAAGAGCCCAAACTAAGATTACATATGTTCAGGTTGTCTGGATTGGTTCATGATTACATACGTGACTCTGTGATGGATGGCTGTGACCATAACTGAGTCTTAATGGATGGCTGCGACCATACCTTTATCATTATCATGGTTTTATCAGCTGAGTGGTTGCGTCCATACCACAGACCAAGCTTTGTATGTCTTTTGGATGGCTGCACCCATGCCTCGACTACATGTATTTCACTATCAGAGGTATCAGTTGTACTTGCGTCTGCAGGTTCTTCCAAGTGGTGTTCCAGTTCAGACAGTTTCGTAAAGCATTTCACCCCTCCCACTCTCTCGGACTTCATGCTTTAGGGGGCATCTGTTACATAGTAATTTGTCATTGTCTTCATCCCAGTCCCTCTACTGTGTCATGTGTGAAAATAAACATGCTCATATCTTCCCACCAATATAAGAAAACTGAGCAAATGCTCTCTAATGCTACCAATTGACCCTGATTTTCCTAAGTTTTCTGCCTCGTCGCAAGGGTACACTTAATATACGCGACAGACCTCTGTCAGAAATGGTCCCATCGTGACTCTGTGGCAGGAGTACAACTATTTCCCACAATGGTCAGATTTCAAGCCCCTGCGCGAGGCTATTAACTATCTTTAGCGACAATCGGTCTGCATACATTGCTTCCTAGCGATGGCATCGCTAAGGCTTAGTTCACGACCAGTGACGATCTAGATTGGGCGAATTTGTTCCAACAATCGGCCTTCTGGATGTCTCTAGACCTGGTTGTTGGGTCAGTTTGGGTTGCCTTTCCCCCTCTGGGATGGTAGTTTCGTCTTTTGTGCTGCCTTCTTTGAGGATAAGCTCCCTCTCCCTCATTTCATGGAGACTCCTCCTATAAAATCACTCACCATTGCTATGATCTACTAGTTCTTTTGGTTGTACAGTGTTGTTGTTGCTTTTGAGTTTGGTAGATAGCTTTGCTGTGAGTGTGACAAGTGTGGGATTGCTAAATAGTTTGCAAGAGGTTGTGGAGTGCTCTTAACCTTGTATTAAAGCTTGTGAGTGAGAGAGAGATATTGTTGTTTGGGAGACCCATCTTTGAGAGTGAATGCTTGAAGAAACATTATGGTTGGACCCTCTGAGAAGAGTTGCGACGTCAAGACTTGGTTGTAAGCTTTGCTATTGATTTATTATTAATACAATCAATGATGATTTCCTATGTCTTGTATGTAATTTACTTGATAGCTCATGATTTCTTGACTTTATGAGTAAATAAATCATTGTTGTTCTCGGTTACGTGCCCTGTTGTTTTCTTATGGTGTTTCAGTTTGATTTCTCATTAAGGAGAAGGAAACGGAAGCTGGAGCAGCACAACGAAACTTCATCAACCACCAGTTTGAGGTAGGCCTCCAACGATGACTATTTAAGGGAATTAATTGTTGTTTTGTCCTTGATGTGACTAGACCCACTCTAGGGCTAAAGGGCTTGCCTCTGTCCACAGAGGGAACACTTTCCTACTTCACAGGGTTACATCACCAAAATACCATGGAATCCTTAAAACAAGAAACTATGGCGCCAAAACCATTGATCCCTTTCAAATTCATGTGATTTTGCAAAAATGAGGGGTTTTGACCCACCCCAAATCCCTTACAACACTGCGCGATATATTTAGTTCCTCAAAATACACTATGCTACACACTCCATTGTGCACTCCACTCAACAAAATGTGGAGTCTTTGCCAAAATCTAGGCCAAGTTTGGCCGTGGCCAACACTTTGTGCACTTTTAGGGAAATTGTTAGTTTACTTACATATTCTTTTGAGTGCAAGGAAGATTGTTTTCTAATAATGAAAAAATATATTATTTAAATTTGGTTGGAAATAAATTAGGTTAAAAATGAATTTCTCTCTTAAAAATTCAAACTCCATTGAGTGAAATTTATATTTTGTCTTTAAAAATAAACTATTTTAATTAAATAATATTGATAACAATTATTTTATGAATTTATTGATAATTTAAATTAAAAAATATTTATAATAATCATATTATTAATTTATTGATATTTTAAATAATTATATTATAAATCTTATTAAGTCTTGGTTTTTAAGTATATATATATATATATTGTTAGCTCAACTACCTTAACAACCTCCCACATGTAATCTAGGAGCCAATAAGGAATGCATCATAATGAACTAGGTTATCTAACTCGGCTAAGGGGAGGATATAGAGTGGTCTATGTGGCATATATGATTATGTGGGAATCTTCCTCAACCTTTTTTGTTGGGTGAGCAATTCTTCCTTACCCCACTAGTAAGCCATCCTTACATTTTGTTGCTACATGAGCGTCTACTTATGAGATGCGAACGAACTATTCATTCTTCCTCACCTTCCGCCATCCTTTCTCTATCGTTGGTCGAAACAAGTTCCTTTTCAGTTCAAAGAAAAATTATCATTAACAATCGAATAATTAGTAGTTTTCCACTGATGGTCATACATGTCAATATCTCTTGTTTCAAGGTCACCTGATTTATAATTTTCGAATGACATATTTCCATTGTTAGGATCTCATGTTTCTATGTCAACTGGCCCATAATCCCCTAATTATGCATTTCATTTGGAATTTCAAAACCTTCATATGATTTCACTTCAACTTTTAAGCCTAAGGTAGTCCTCTAATACCCCACTGCATGATTTACCTACTTTTAGAAGCCTTACCAAGGAAAACATGATCTGACATTTACTATACATGCCCTGACATTCAAGTTCTAGTTATGGAAGTGAGGTCTACTATTCCAAAACTTAATGCAACCTCCCAAGGGCACCTAATCACTCAAATCTCATACAATGTCTACTAGTGATCATTCCATGAGTTGGAACCACCTTTTTCACCCACTTTAAAACCTAGTCGCATGCATGCAGGTGAGAAGGCTCCAACTGCACTCACAAGCTACCCTCCATGCAACTATGAAATTTTCCAATTAAGAGGGTGCAACTACCCAGAACTACCCAAAAATTTCAAAAATTTTGTTAACAATGTATGTGTGTCTATATGCTCAATTCTAGGATCTACTCTTGGTTATAACTTGTCAAAAACATGTGAAACATTTAGACAAACACTTTGTAAACATAGTACCTATGGGTCATTAATGGATATTTGTTCATTGATTCATTACTTTCATCGGAGGTTCAT
Source organism: Pinus tabuliformis (assembly GCA_031772625.1). Lineage (NCBI taxonomy): Eukaryota > Viridiplantae > Streptophyta > Pinopsida > Pinales > Pinaceae > Pinus > Pinus tabuliformis. The sequence goes on from CM062818.1 coordinate 1,793,551,608, forward strand.
CAAGAAGGCTTACTGCCCTCCCTTGATATTTGCAACAACACATATTATCTCATGCATTCAAATATATAACCAAGAGCCTGTCAAACCATGAAATAGAACCATAACAAGATCACATCATATAATGAGAAATATACCATGCATGTAACCAACATTTAACCATAATTAAACAATGAAAAACTAGTCATAAGAAACACACATCATATCATAACATGTGCTCGTTAATCTCAATAAGAAATGACACATAATAGCACATGCATAATTTCAACCAAGTCAAGGACTTCCATATACCACTTTACCATAGATTACACTCAACCAAAATTTTCTTTCAGCCAATCACCCCCGTGCCATATTCTATGCATGAATATGGGATCACATCGGATAAACCAAACACAACCAAACATGGAATCGAAAGGTTAAACCACCTCAACCCTCAAGCCAATGTGATTTCACCTAATACCACGTCAAGAAATCACCAAAGTTAGTACAAGCTAGGATGCCTCAATTTCTTCACCATACCAAAAGGAATTTTCTCGTCTTCACCCACATGTTAAGATTTCTAGGAGAAAAACATCTCCACCATCAACCCTTGGGATTTTTATTTATACTACCTCAACCATGATTCAAAAACTATTGAAATCTAAATCTCAACCAAAATAGGGAGCCCACTACATCATGGCTATCGAGGAAATGCCATAAGGCAATGTTGTACATGAGCGTCAATCCAAGAAAATACCATGCCAATGATAGAAAAAGTGACCCACAACCAAATGCATGAACCATAAATTCAATGCCCAAAAATATAAATCAAACATGCATGTTATTAAGTGCAAAAATCATCTTGCTTATTCATATTTTCTCTATTATTTTCTACCCTTTTCTAGTTGTTCATTCCTTCTTCTTGGTGTTGAGTTGTGTTATATTCTTTCCATGAATTGCCTACGTAGTTAACCAGGGGGTTAGAGGGGGGCGGAGACCCCCTTCGTTGCGCCGATTGTGTAGTGGGGGGGGTCACAGGGGGTTTGGGGCATACCCGTAACCCCACTTTATGGGGTCCGGGGCAGCGCCCCAGAAAATTTTGGTTTCGGACCCTATGTTAGGATGGGCGGACCCACCTATGGTTTTGTGCATGATTTTCGCACATGTTTTTGGACGCGATGGTTTTCAATCCATGGTATTAGACGCGATGGTTTTCGTTCCATGGTATTGGATGCTTCGGCATGTATAAATATGTATTATAACATTGAAAGGAACATAATGAAAAATCAAGCTGGTAGTCCCAGTTTTGGGATCCAGGGGAAAATATCTGTGTATATGTGTTTTATGTGTTATTCTCTCGCATTGTTTAATTTATGCGTTTTAGAATTCGTATGCATATTCTTGTAGCCTCATCTTCCTCTTCTCTTATTTTACTTTATTTCTTATATTAAATTATCATTTATTGTCCTTTTCCTTTTCCAATGCCAATGCCAATGCCAATTTTCATAGCTAATAAATAATTAACGATAAGTGATGCCCATTGTAATGTCTTTCCCTTCATTCATCTTGGAATACCTATTCCATGACCTTGGTTTTAGTTTTTCCTTTTTATGTACTTTATTACATGAAAATTTAAACCGGGGCTATTACAAGTTCTCACCAAGAATCTGGATTCTAGTAGTGTTGCAGTTTTTGCTCATTCTAATGAGTATTCACTATCATTCAGTGATAAATTAAGAGATGGGTACCTACATGGTTGACTATCCCTAGTCCTTGTTCTCGCTCAAGTTTGTCAAAGCAAAATTGGGAGGTAGGTCCAAATTCCATTCAGGTATAACCAATGATATCAATTTGATGTGGCCCAAACCTCCTCTATTTTGATTTGATTTGAATTAGTTTCCCGTGGAGCATTACCTATTTGTCCATTTGGACTCGTTATTGGGGTTAGGTTCAAAAGTGTGATATTTCACTTCTGCCCATCCCTTGGTATACAAGGAAATAACGTGAGATAAATTATCAAGCAAGAAAGCAAGGGCATAACTTTAGCTTGAAGAAAATATAAGAAAGTAGTTAGTAGTTCAATCTATAGAATTCATATTATGTACGCCTAAGCCACCTAACACTTAGAATGGACAAAAATGTTTATATGGGTGCTAGTAAATCAAAATATAAAGTATTCAACGAAGATTCATGGACAATTTCTTTGCCATTTGTTGTGGATTCACCAATTTCAATTTGGCGAACATGATTCGGGGAGGGAATGAAGTTTTTATATCATCTGGTTCAACATCTCCAAACTATGATTTTGTACTTGGGGCTTGATTCAATATCATCTGATCAAGAATTGTCTCAGTAGTTATGCATTTATAATTTACTTTTTCCCAGCCCCATATTAGTAAATTTAGATTCAACAATAGAAGTTGATTTACTGGTTTCCATAAGATTACTTCAAATCCTTTGGCTAGATCAATATAAAGAAATTGTTTTGACGAGTAGCATTTAGGCATAGTTTCACTTACTTTAGTGGCTTCAGTTACTAATTCAATTTCATCTATTTCATTTTAACTTCCAATTCTGTCCAAGTTCAACTTCAACAATCGCATATCATACATTTCTCGACTACCAACCACTGGTGTTGAGTGTAATTAATGATGGCTTTTTTGGGTGGAAATTCATGGAGAAGAGGGACAAATAAAGACTAGGATATCAAGAGTAATATATAAAATAGAATTCTGTAGTGTAGGGTAGTCATGCACTATTTCCTCAAATTATGTAAATCATAATTGATATTAGGAAACCTATAGAACATTCATTGTGACAATATGACATGATATCCTCTCTTTATGTAATTGATAGGCTTTTTCTTGTCATTGTTATCATTTATATGCAATGTACTAGTGTGTGAAGTAGGAGGAGAAATGTAAGATCATTCCAAGAGGGTAACTAGGCCCTGAGAGGCCAAAATATGTAACCGAGCTTATTTTTGAATCTATAAATTTTGTCCATTTTCAAACTTGTATCTGATTAGTGTGTCTGCAAACCCTATTCAATTGTTATTTTTTTCATGTTATACATGAGAGGAAAGAGGATAAAAAGTCACAGGCATGGAGGAGAAATGGAAGAAATGGAAAAGATCCATAACTGATTATCATGGGAATAAGATCGATGGTGATCCAATGAACAAATGTGTAGGGGAAACAATGGAAGTGAAGGTTGTCAAGACTATTGAGTGCTTTCCATTGAGATGTCGAACTCTTTATCACCAAGTGGTCTTCCATGAATGCCAACTTGGAAAATGTAGAAGGTTGAAGTTTTCCAACAAGTAATAGGTGGCCTTATAATTGATAAACCTGACAAAATATTTGCCAACTACTGTCATCTCATATATTAGGAGCTTGGGTCATCAGGATCATGGGATATTTACAGGGGACACAAGGAAGGTTCACACCCAAGAGAGAAATCAGTCTGAGAGCAGACATGACAAGATCCATCATTTAAGAGGGATTGATGGATGGGAAACTTTCTGATCTCATGTTGTCCTATTTATTGGGACCTTCAACAATGGTTGGAGTTTGAGAGCCTAACTTAAAGTGGAGATGGGTCGATATAGAAGTTGAAGCCAATAGGATCCAAAGGAGTGGTGGTCTTATGCACTGCTTTGGTTAGTGCCTAAAATATATAAAATTTGGGTTTGGGATTGTTAATTCCATTGCCAATAAAGGCAGGAATAGCCTAATTTTGTGGACCCATAACCCACAAGTTAGAGGATCAAACCAATAAGGGTTTTATATTATTGGATACCTAGAATCAATTTCCATCATGTGGTATGAGAGAGGGGAGAGATTTCTTTCTGGATGGAGAGCTGAGAACAAATTCCAGTTGCATTTGGGTAGAGGTTGTTGAGGTAATTCCATAGTGGCAATTGTGTATAGAATTTTGAAGAGAATTGATAAGCTCATAAGCCTAGAGTAATGAGTGCTTAAGAGGATCCAGAGCAGAGAAACTGAAAAACCAAAAGGTCAAGTGCACAGGAAAAGGCATGATGAGGTATTGGGTGGCAGGTGTGGAGACGTTCTATAGAGAAATGCCTAGTTTTTTCTCATTGTCAAGTATGAGGAGAAGCTCAACTACTGCTCATTTTCAAGTACGAGGAGAAGCTCAACTATAGCTAAGGAGAAAGAAGACCAAAATTAAAGATAAACTAGGTGTAGCAATGAAAACACATGATTAGGAGATGATGTAAATTTTCATTCTTGGGAGTCTAACTTAGTAGCATTACCCTAGCCCAAACCATATATGATATTTAGAAGCTTGTAGAAGGCACATTGTGGCAAGGGGATGCAATTTCCTCAAATCATGTAAATCATAATTGTTATTAGGAAGAATCTATAAGGATCATTATGACAAAAGGACATTATTTCCTTTATTTATGTAATTGATAGGGTCTTTTGTCATTTCTATTATTTATATGCAACTTGTGAGTGTATGAAGTAGGAGTGACAGAAGATTAGGTCGAGAGGGTGAGAAGGTTCTAAGAGGCCATAATATGTAACTGAGCTTATTTTCTAGTCTATGAATGCTATAAGTTTCTGAATTTGTGTGTGGTTAATGTATGTGCAAACCTTGTTCAATTGTTATGTTTTCCATGTTCTTCATAGGTGATAAAATAAAAGGTCAGAGCCCTACAAGTGCAATCGAAGCAGCAGAAAAGATCCATAATCAATTATGGCAGGAACAATGATGATGTAATGAAAAAGAAATATCTCTCAAATATTGGAAATGGATCCTGCAATCGAAGCAGCAGAAAAGATCAATAATCAATGATGGTGGGAACAATGATGATGTAATGAAAAAGAAATATCTCTTAAATATTCGAAATGGATCTGCTAAGACTGATGATTTACCATTCTTGAGATGCCAAACTCCTTATTGCGGAGCAATTTGTTACCACTGCCCATCTAGAAAATGTGAAAGGCTAAAGTCTATTGAAGAGTCGTGGGCAGCCTTGTCAATTGACGAGCCCAACAATTTTTTCTATGAATGCCCTCTCATCTATTGGGAACTTGAGTCATCAGTACTATGGGATAGTTACGGGGGACATGAGGAAGGTTAGACGTAAAAATTAAAATCAAAATGTGAGAGAAAATGAGACGCAATTCATCATTTAATGAGTCTTGATGGATGGGAAACTATTATGTCACTAGTAGTCCTATCTCTTGGGACGTAGGGGAAATGGAACTTGAGAGGTAGTTGGAGTTTTGGAGCTTGATGTGAAGTGGATATGGGCCAAGATCCAAGAAGTCTCGGCGTTGATATAGAATTTGAGGTGGCCACGATCTAGAGGAGAAATGTTTTTAAGCATTGTTGTAGCCATTGGTTGCGACATGATTGCTGATGAAGGTGGAAATAGCCTAATTATGTGGGCTCGTAACCCATACGTTTGGGGATCAAACAGTAGGGTTTGATTTATCAGATACTTAGAATTAGTTTGGATCAGGTGGTATAAATTGGGGAAGTATTTCATGCTAGTTGGAGAGTGTAGAAAAATTTCTAGTTTCGGCTGGGTAGAACTTTAGAAGCTGTGTAGGAAATTCCACAATTTCAATTTTGGGTAAAATTATTAAGAAAAGTTGGAAGTACAAAAGCAAGTGAAAGGAGTTATGAAGATGTTTTAGAGGAGATAAATTGAAATACTAAAAGAGAAAGATTGATGAGATATTAGGTAGTAGGTGTGGAAGCTAGGTATAGAGAGAGGATTGGTTTCATCTCACTGTCTTATATGAGGAGAAGCTCAAAAATACCAGAAGGAGAAAGAATATCAATATTGGAGATGAACCAGTTGTGTCAATGACCACACATTATTAGGAGATCATGAAAATTTTCTACTTTAGAAATATGTAGTAGGAGCATAAACCCCGCCCCCAAATCATATATGATATTGTAGGGCCTCTAGAAAGAACATTATTACAAGAGGATGAAATTTCTTCAAATTATGTAAATCATAATTGATATAAGCAAGCTTCTAGAAGGCTCATTGTGGCAAGAAGACCCAATTTCCTCAATTTATGTAATAGATAGTTATTTTTTGGTTTTTTATGTTATTTATAGATAGTATACCAGTGTGTGAAGTAGGAGGAGAAATATAAGATCAAGCGTTGAGAAGCCAAAATATGTAACCTAAATTATTTATGAACCTATGAATTCTATGTAGTTTCGAACTTTTGTGTGATTAAAGTGTCTACAAAACCTGCTCAATTATTATGTTTTCCATGTTCTATATGAAAGGCAAGAGCATAAAAAGTCATATGACTATAGGAATAGTGGAAGTAGAAAAGAAGAGACGCCAACGATCATGGTGGGAACAATAGTGATCCAATGAAAATCAATACCATGGAATCAATGGAAGTGGAGGCTACCGAGACCATTGAGCACCTTCCACTGAGTTGCTAAAATCCTTATCACTGAGTGGTTTTCCACAACTACCCGCTTAGAAAAATGTCAAATGTCGAAGTCTACAGGTGAGTGGTTGGTATCTTTGTCAATTGACAATCCCAACAAAAGTTCTTACAACAACTACCATATCGGCTCTTAGGACCTAGGGTCATTAGGACTACATGCAAATTATGGGGGGACATGATGAAGGTTGGCACATAGGAGCTAGATCAAATTATGAGAGTTAATGGGATGACATTTCTTATTCAATGGTGTTAAACACACATGGGAAACAAAGGAATTTGAAGGATAAAACATGAGAATACATCTTTTATTAACAACTGGTATACATTTATAGTACATTGTTTTACCGTTGGGTTTCACATCCCAAGGTCTCTTTGACTTCCTTTTGTCTATTCGTCTTCCACACTAACCCATTGAGGATTAGGTTTCCAACATTCCCCCCTTAATCCCAAAGGGTTATGTATGAGTCCAAGAAGAGAGTTGTAATACAAAATGTGCAAAAATGCATGGCAGCACTAGGCTGAATGTGCTCTTTGAAATGTTGGTATAAAGGGCGGTGGTTTAAGGATGACCACCAACAGTGGAATGCTTAGTGAAATTCCCGGAACTCTTCCGAAACTGGCAAGAATCTGAATTCTTCTGCTAGAGGAAGTGCTCCTATTATTTTGAAGAGGGAAACCTTCAACCAATAAAGGGAGGTCTCACCCCGCATTAAAGGGAGAATTTCAACCTGAAAAGGGAAGTCTCAAACTGTGATGGTTTAAGGATGACCAACAACTCTGGAATGCTTAATGAAATTCTTGAAACTCTTCCAAAACTGGCAAGAAGCTGAAGTCTTCTGCTAGAGGAAGTGTCCCAGATTACCAACTGAAGGCATGCTCAGGGGCATCTTTGTCTCTGGCTACAACTCTGAAACTGGTGTGGTAGGTTGTGGCTCAGGCTCGCTTGATGTGGCTTTGAAGCTTATAGATGACCATCATTTCCCCCCCCTGTCAGATACCAGGTGAGATTATGGAGAAATCTCAACTGCAATACAGTCCGATACTCTGGAACAAGTTCTGACATGTGATTGGAATATCTTCTTGGCTGTTGATGCCCATTGCCAAGAAGTGATCCATCCAAGATGAATCTTTGTTCTTGCAGGACATTTGTTTCTGAAGCATCTGTGTGAAGAATGGGTGGTTTTATGACAGTGCTTACATGGATGAAGATCAAAATAGTGATCTTTCAAATGGCCAACTCAGTCACAGTGTTGGCATTTCACAATCTGTTGTTGTTGTTGTGGCTATGGAAGAGGGGCAGAATCTGGAACAGCTGGAGATGAACTGCCATGAAGAACAGGTGAAGATGAATCATCCTCAAGAAATCCAGTAGTTTGAAATTGAATGGGCTTTGAGTAGTCTGGAATATGAAAGGGCAAGTCCTTGTCATATCCAAGATCAGTGATGTGCTTGTTGTGGACAAGCTGTTCCCAAGGTCTGATGATGGGCTTGGGAAGTGCAAACTGAGTTTTTGCATCTGCATGTACAAATGTTGCTTTATTGGGTACTAAATCTGAACCAACAGTAACATTATTGACTTGCTTATGATGGGTTGCAGTCTCAATGTTCTGAACAAAAACATGTTCAGAATGACTCCTCTATTTTAATTCTTCTTGCTGTAGCTGAGATTCGAGCTGCAAAAAATCAATTTTCTCTTGTGCATTTTGTAGACAGGCCTGAATATCTGTGAGAGAAACTTTTCTAACTTTTAATGCATCATGATTAGTAGACAATATGAGAGTCTTGAGGAACTCTAATACTTCACTGGTTCTGGCCATTTTTTCTTCAATATCAGATTTACATCTTAAAAAATGATCACAACTACTACTCAATGCAGAAAAGTAATACCCACTCACAATACATAGTAATATCCTTTATAAATGTGCAACAAATGACTAGTGTGCAACCAACAAGGACCAATTACAATCCATTACATAAAAATAACCAACACTATGTTTTGACAATACAACCGACTAAACTTTTCTCCACAAAAGATTACTTTTATTTGTCAAAATAATCATTGTCTTTATACAGCCCACCAAACTCTTATGCAACAGTCGAATCAAGGAATCAATGCATGTAGATAAAAAGCTATAATGAGTTTTAAATAAAATGCCACACTGGGGCAGCAGTAATTGCAAACTTGCTGGAATCCTTCAAATACTCCACTTTCTCAGCCAGTGGAAAAGAATAGTCAAGTTCAATAGCGACTGCTAATACATTCTTGTAACCATTGATGGTAGCATGTTGAACAACTACAATTGTGGGATTACAGATCACCAGAGAAAGATTTGTACATAATCTCATAAACTACAAATTTCTTGTTGTGGTGTGCCAAAGATGGTCTTCCAAAACTTCGTAACAAATACATGGTCATGCGCAAGAGTCTTCAATGAACATCGTTCTAGCACCACCTTTTTTTTATATATACATATTGAACATGTATCACTGCTGGTCATATATACCATAGCATTTTACCATGACCTTCAAAAATATGAACCTAATAAAAGAACATCAAGAGATTGTTTGAATCTCTTATAAAAGAAAAAGGAGACTTGAATCTGTAAATCATAAGAATCTCTATACAAACTTCAAAAGAAGTCGCGCTTCCCTTTCTCCAATGCAAGTCCATCAATCAAGTCCAAAGAATACAAAGATTACATGTGAGAGACATTGATGAAAACCAACCAAAACCCATGTCAATAAAGTCCTTTCTAGACCAACCCCTCTAACAAAGGTGTCATGTTTGCTCTGCCACTGAACAAGCTAAACTTTAGCCAAACTATCCCAAAAATAAGCACTACCAAAAGGAAATGGTTTCCACTATATATAGAAAATACAAATTTCACACCTACATATCTCATACTCATGAAATAATTTAACAAAAATCCATTAGCGATATTTACAGAAAGAATATACCACAACTGCTATCCAATAATATTTTATCTATAACAAGACTGATAGTAATACCAGCCCTGAACTAAGACATTGGAGCAAATAACCATCCCAGGCTTCCATGTATTTGTCCCAAACTTCTACAGTTTCTAATCTTGTGTAGCAGTATGAATACCTGATCATTCCAAATTAGTTCTAGACCCTAGGCCTCTTCCTTCCCCCATTAGAAGCTGTGATGTTTGAGGTCCTTGAGCCTTATGAGTCATGTCAGCGAAAGTAGATGATCCAAGATGTTATTTCCAAGACCATAGAAATTCCACCCAGTATAGAAATCACTATGATATAAGCCTGATTCTGCTTGTATTTGCTTTCTCGGCTTCCTAATTCTGCAAATGGTGCACCGCTTATCGAGTTTCATTACGTAGGCACAACAATGTTATGCCCTCCAACTGAGAAATATAAATTTTTTGAACCCTAAACTGACAGAGGTTTAAACACACTTGGAGCATGCTCAGTTCCTGAACTCGAAACTGGGCGAAAGTTAGACCCACATGGGCCACTGGTAGTTTTATCAGCGATATGACTTTGTGCAGAATTTCGAATTGTTGATGCAGAGTCCTTGCAGGCCTCTAGTTTCGATACCAAGAAGGACTTTCTTGTTACCGAGCATATGGTGGTCCTTCACGCAGGATACCAAATCTCCAAACTCTCGAAAACAACAAAGAACCTGGTGAACGGTAACAACAGGCGATGGAGAGACTGGATAATAGCTTTGATTACGCCCAAGAATCATGCGCGGAACAAGGAAAGAATATGGAAAGCCCTGTGCCTAAATTAGAAATTGCATAGGTCGGCCAATATCAACGCAGAAATCAATTATAGGCAAATGGATAGTGTCAAAGAAGGCATGGGTGAACGAGGAGATTTGCAGCAAGCCAGCACTATTCAGTCGGACCAACAATTGCAGCAGAGCATTCAGTGCACAGAAAATAGGGACAGAGGCTATAATTAATGAAATGGCCAGATGAACTATGGACATTGCAAAGAAAGAGCGCTGACAATTGCATAGAATGCCCAAAAATTAGAAAATGTGTTTCTGACAGAGGCGAAATTAGTGGAGCGTTACAGGTAATGGGCAGAAATGGCAGGTTTGAGCAAGGAGTGTTTTTAATGCACACAGTAAAACGCTTTATAAGGTGGCAATTCTGATCAACTCTGATTAGGAGAGAGGTAGAACTAACATATATATATAGACCACAAAACAAGAGGCTCAAATTGGAGTAGGACCAGCAATCGCCCGCTCTGATACCATGTTAAACACACATGGGCAACAAAGGAATCTGAAGGATAAAACATGAGAATACGTCTTTTATTAACAACTGATATACATTTATAGTACATTGTTTGACCGTTGGGTTTCACATCCCAAGGTCTCTTGGACTTCCTTTTGTCTATTCGTCTTCCACACTAACCCATTGAGGATTAGGTGTCCAACAAATGGGCCTCAATGGATGGAATGTTCCTTGTCACCTCTTGGATCATCTCTTGGGACTTTGGTAGATCAAATTATAAGAGTTAATGTGATGATATTTGTCATTTAATGGGCCTAGATGGATGGAAGGTTTCTTGTCACCTCTTTCCTCTTTCTTGGGACTTTGATAAAATAGAGTGCAGTGGAAGGAGATCTCAAGCTGTACCTGGAATTTAATAGCTGAATGTGAAGTGGCTATGGGTTAGGACTCAAGAAGTCTTTGTGGCTCTGTGGCTTCAAATGCATCATTGTCTACCAAAAATGCCTGCTTGTAGCGTGGCATGATTATTTGGAGCAGTTACAGAGGATTCGGGGCCTTCTTCCAGGAAAAACCCAAAAATAGACAAAATTCCATTACACAGAGAATTTCCCAAAAATACACTATCAAGCATGAAATCTGGATTTGAAATGCCATTAAATCGCCCCTATAAACCCTTTCCAGTCCACCTTTGGTCGCTATCGCAAGCCCACCGTTGATCTGGGTGATCTCTTATCCAACGGTTGATATTCATTTCGGGCGGCTTAAGCGCACGAGGATTACCCACCTAAAAAGGCGGTTTTCTCTCTCCAGCACCAAGCCACGTGTCGACTAGTGTATGGGATCGGGCGGAGCCTGTCCAATACCACTTACCGCCTGAGCCTTGCCCGAAATCCCGCTCATTATGGAACTCAAATAATATAAGGTTGCATCTATAAATCTTTCGGGTCCGATTTTTATCGTTTTGGGTGCATTTCCTTTGTATTTCATTTTTATAGCGGAAATGTGTTGATACATAGAAAATCTAAAAATCCAGATCTCAAAATTTATGTAATCGAGTCCATAATCCCTATCGGGTCCAGGTCCTGATCGGTAATCGTAATCGGAATAGCCTGGGGGTCTACCCTTTGGGTATGCCGATTCGCCGATGCCGATATCAGCGATCACATGTTGTGTTGGCCCGGGGGTTTTGTCTATTGACTACGCCGATCACCGACGCCGATATCGACAGTCGCAATGTCGCATCGACCTGGGGTCCCTTCCTTACATTATTTACATATGTCTGCCTCCGACCTGATATGTCGGGGATCGGCAACCAGGGTCTCTTCCACCTTCGCTTAAGTCTGCCTCTTGGACCATCTCCGATGAGATTTCCCTTTATAAGGGTTTTTTGCCAATTTTTTGAAGATTTTTCCTCTTTTTCAAAGGATAAAGGGCAACTTCTTTTTGTGATAACTTTTGCATCCGAAGCCTATTTTATCCCATTCAAGTTGCAGTAGATTCAGAAGGAAAAGATCTTTGTAATGGGGCTACTTCCTGGAGTATCCTTGGACTTTCATTTTCCTCTGTGAGGAACACTTAGACTTAGAAGTCTATCAAAAATCCATTTTGGATCACATCATGGCACCAAGCATGAGATATTTCCCCCCAACATAGGATGATGGATGAGACTTATCAGATATGGAAAGGTTGGAATGATGCCCCTAGCTGGATGAGTTTGTGGTGTGCCATTGTGATCCAAGTGCTCAAGTAATGGATTCAAGCATCTGGTCCTATTGACATGAGATCCTCTAGAGAAGGATGAGGAGATGTAGGGGCATACGTGCCTCCTTGTTTTTTATGTATGTTTATAGCATGCTATGGGAATTTCAGATGCATATAGAGTAGTGGACTCCAAACACATATATGGAGGTACATAATATGGTTATGCACAATGTGGTCTCATCGCCATTTGCTGTTTATGGATGTCTTCTTGTGGGAAGAATGTATGATGGGTGAAGTATGAGAAAGGAAAGGGTATATTGCCAATCTCACTTGGCACTACATATATAAATCAAATTGATGCAGGAGCATCTGACCCTCCTTAATCAAAATGCAAATTTTAAAGCGAAGAAAGAGAAGATGTGGACCATTGGAGTATATCGGGGAAAATTTCTTTAAAATAGAGCTAATTTGATGGAATTAATAGAGTCTCTAGAAGACTTGTCATTTGCAATTGTCTGCCATGTATGCATTGTTGAGTGATTTGTGAGAGGAAATCAAGGAGAGGATTTATTTATGAAATTAATTTACATGTTTAAGAAAAATATTTAGAAATATTTATCAAAATGTTTTCTTCCCAAATATTTTGCGACTATGATGAAGTATTTAAAGGATGGTGAAGGGAAAGGCTATGGGCAAAAAGGTCAACACATAAGTTTGGTTTAACTCTTAAATGCAAATAATTCATTGATCAACTAGGTGGAAAACATAAATATGCCTGGAATTATTTTTAGATTTTTGACTTAGAAATAACGCTCAGAGGGACAGATAGTTGATACAGGTGGCGGAGTTAATCACATTTGAAAGGGAAACTAACAGGTTTTGTGAAAAAAAATCAACCTCTCCATATTCCAAGGTAGAGGATCAACATCAATGAACCCATTTCTAGATTTGAAGGCGAAGATTTTCCAACAAATCCAAATTTCCTATGGTTTTCTAGTGATTGTTTTCATCTTTAATTTATTGTTCGATTTTTTTGTAGGAATTGTTAGATATTATTTTGTAATAAATTCCTTTTTGTAATCCGAAGTTATTTCAATAGAAATTATATCTATATTTTCTAATAAGACTTAGTAAGGGTTGGACTATGTATGAAGAAAAGAGCTCTACCTTGATGTAAGCCTTGGATTGTAGTCAAAGTAATCAATTTTCAGAAACATAGAGGTAATTTTGTTCCAGGATTCTTGTGTCAAACAAATGGTGATATGTTCTGTTATGTTAAATTATTCCTTTTTCCCAATCTCCATATGAATTTTCTTTCCTGATTGTTGTAAGAATATTAAGATTTGAATTTACTTAAGTGTACTCTGCTCTAGCTTGTTATAAACATTCTTAATGTTTTCCACATGAGATTAAATATAAAATTCATTTTAATATGATTTCTATTTAATTGGTCTTCTACTTTTTCATCCCATCCACACCATAAATATCTTAAAGGATCCAAGAGTTTGCCTACCTCACTTGTTGCAACTACTTTGTCAATTTGTAATTGATTACCCAAGAGTTTATGACTCCATGCCCAATGGAATTTTCCAACATCTTTCAACTAAACTTTTGAAAAAATCACCTAGGATTTTTATAGCTAGCCTAAGATCTTAAAAACGTAAATCATATAGAGAGAGTCCTCCTTGATGTTGGAAGGGTGATATCCCATCTTTAAAAGTAGTTTCTGGTTACCTTTTTAGTTTTATTCTTCACCCTAGGAAAATTACGGAGTGCTAACATTCTGGCGACCATACTAGGGAGCAAAAGGTTTCATCTTCCCCAGGAAAGCCTATCAAGTCTCATATTTGACTGTTGATGGTGCAAGACAGTCAAAAACATATGAAGGCTGAATCATTCACCGAAAAACACCATTATCAAAGAAACCATATTTCAGAATGCTCATGGTAACTCCACTGGGCGAAACATTCAGAGGCTGAATAGCCCATCCAGTTCTTTTCAAACAAAATGATAGGGTTTGTGGAAGACCCTATTTCTATTGAAAGTTTCAAACAATACTGGGATGTTTGTGATGATGATCAAATGGAGGAAGATTTCTCCAATTTACTTATTAGTTATTGAAGGGCATACAAATGTAGCTCTGAAGCTAGGGCCAACTTTTTAGAAGAGTTTTCTAACAAACTTGAGAAGAAAATTCAGATCTTAAATGTTCGATTTCAGTCTTACAATTTTCAAGATCAAAATTAGTTTTTTGAGGACCTTTTATAGTTGAAACTAGGGTCTGATTTAAACAACACATATGAGATGTCTCATTTTGACAAACAAATTACATAACTTCTTGATGACCAACGAATGAAATATTTTTTCTTTGATCCCATAACTATCTATATCGAGGAATTGTTCCCTACAAAGTTCCGATTATGTTTCTACTATGAAACAAAAGTCTACAATCAACTATCGCTACACTTACACTTTCCAGTTTCCATTTTGCTGAAACACGGTCTAGGAATCACATCAAGTATGTAGCTACTTGATTTGTTGTTTTGGAATTTTTCTATTACCTAATTTTCCATGGGTATAAGCAACCTTAAGTAGGTAGAAGTGTGAATAAGCTCAACATTTTGAGCATATTTTTGAGTCGTGTTTGTTAAGCTTGAGTTTGCATCAAAGTTTTTTGTTTTTAGTGTACAATTTAGATTCCAGTTTGAAGAATGGATTTGTTTCAATTTGAGGATTGTAACAGATTACCAGTTAGGTTTTAGTTGCAGTGGTTTCAGGGCAGAGCATGTTGCAGGTTTGGAATCAACCCAATGGATGAGGCTACTAGTTTGTGGTGTTCTTGGCACCTCACACAAAGGATGCCATCCCCATTTGGAACCACTGTTAGGGTCCTATAATATAGGTAATCAATGTCTATATGTCTAGTTATTTCTTTTAGGAATATGCTGGTAAAGTTTAGCCTATAAATTCACCAGGTATTATAGTCTAAATTGGCTTTGTACAAAGGTCTCAAATTGGTCAAGTCATTGAAAATATGTGTGTCAAAAGAGGTCCATTAGTCTTAATCTGAATTGTAAGGTCCCTAAGGGGTCATCATTGAGGACCAAGGTGTCACAAATTAGTTGTCAATAACCCTTTTGATTGCGAAAGGATGAAATGTCTCTAAGTTATTTTTAAAAGTTTTTATTTTAAGCAAGATTTAATTTTATAGAATATACATAATTATATTTTTATAAAATTGTTTATTTAAAATATTAAACTTTATTTAAAAATAAAAAATCACCCAAATCATTAAACTACAGGAACCACATTCATTATCGTACATACGCCCATAGTAAATTCACAAGTTAAAATTGAAAAGTCAAATTAAATTTATGACCCCACCCCGCACTTCATACGTTAAACTTCCATGACTCGCAATGTGTGAATAATTAAATTTATGGTTATTTATGGATTTCAGGGGGGTTTTCTATTCGACTTTAACTTCCCCACCCCGAAAAAGGTTATTTCACTTTACGATGTTTTATAACTGTCGTATTGATATTTTATTTATAATTCATTGACGGATACAAGCAAAATATTTTCTTCCCAAATATTTTACGACAATGATGAAGTACTTAAAGGATGATGAAGGAAAAGACTATGGGAAAAAAGTTCAACACATAAGTTTGGTTTAACTCCAAAAGACAAATAATTCATTGATCAACTAGGTCGAAACATAAATAGGCATGCAATTATTTTTAGATTTTTTACTGAGAAGTAGAAGTCAAAGGGGCAGCTAGTTTATATAGGTGGCAAAGTTAATCGGGTTTGAAAGGGAAGCTAACACGTTTTGTGAAAACAACTTCAACCTCTCCAAATTCCAAGGCAAAGGATTAGCATCAATGAACCAATTTCAAGATTTGAAGGTTGAATATTTTCCAACAATTCCAAATTTCATGCACTTTTTGAGTGATTGCTTTTATCTTTAGTTTTTTGTTCACATTTTTTCCAGAAATCGTTAGATATTACTTTGTAATAAATTCCTTTCTAGAATCCAAAGTTAATTCAATAGGAATTCTATAAATATTTTGTAATAAGACTTAGTAAGGGTTGGAACATGTATGAAGAAAAGATCTCTACCTTGATGTAAGTCGTGGATTGTACTCAAAGTAATCAATTTTAAGAAATACAAAAGCAATTTTTTTCCAGGATTATTGTGTCAAAAAAATGGTGATATGTTCTCTTATGTTGAATTGTTCTTTTTTTTTAGTTTCCATATGAATTTTCTTCCCTGATTGTTGCAAGAAGATTAAGAGTTGAATTTACTTAAGCGTACTCTGCTCTGAATTGTTATAAACTGTCTTAATTTTTTCCTCATGAGATTAAATTTAAAATTAATTTCAATATGATTTATATTTAATTGATCTTTTACTTTTTCATCCCATCCACACCATAAATATCTTAGAGGATCCAATAGTTTACCTACCCTTCCCTGTTACAAGTACTCTGTCAATTTGTAATTCATTACCCAAAAGTTTATGACTCCATACCCAATGGACTTTTCCAACATATTTTCAACCAAACTTTTGAAAAACCCACCTAGAATTTTAATAACTAGCCTAAGATCTTAAAAACATAAATCTAAATCATATAGATAGAGCCTTCTCTAAAGCTGCAAGGCCTAGATCCCAAATTTAAAAGTGGTTTATGGTTACCTTTGTAGTTTTCTTCTTCAACCTAGGAAAATTATAGAGTGCTAACATTCTAGCGACCATACTAGGGAGCGAAAGTTTTCATCTTCACTAGGAAAGACTATGAAGTCTCATATTTGACTGTTGATGGTGCGCGACAGTTAGACACATATGAATGTTGTATCATTCACCAAAAGACTCCATTATCAAAGAATCCATATTGCAGAATGCTCATGGCGAGTCCACTGGTCAAAACATTTAGAGGTTAAACTACTCATCCTATTTCTTTTCAAATAAAATGACAGCATTTGTAGCAGACCCTATTTCTATTGAATGTTTCAAAGAATAATGGAATGTTTGTGATGGTGATGAAATGGAGGAAGATTTCTTCAATTTACTAATTATTTATTTTTTGGCATGCAAATGTAGCTTTGAAGTTAAAGCCATTTTTTTAGAAGATTTTTCTGAGAAACTTGAGAAGGACATTCATATCTTAAATGTTCGAATTCAAGCTTACAATTTGCACAACCAAAATTAGTTTTTTTGAGGACCTTTTCTAGTCGAAACCAGTGTCTCATTTAAACAACACATACGAGATGTCTCATTTTGACAAACAAATAACATAAATTCTTGATGATCAGTGAATGAAATATGTTTTTTATATCCCATAACTGTCTATATGGATTAATTGTTCACTACAGAGTTCAGACTAGTTTCTATTATGAAAGAAAAGTCTACAATCAACTATCATTGCACTTACACTTTCTAGTTTCTTTTTTTCTGAAATGCAATCTTGAAATCACATCAAGTATGTAGCTACTTGATTGGTTGTTTTGGCATTCTCTATTACTTAATTTTTCAGGGGTATAAGCAGCCTAAAGTAGGTAGGAGTGTGAATAAGCTAACCATTCTGAACATCTTTTTCAGCCATATTTTCAAAATTTAGTTTGCAATAGAGTTTTTAGTTTCAGTGTATGGTACAGGTTCCAGTTTGATTAATGGATTTTTTTCATTTTGAGGATTGGAACAGATTACTAGTTGGGTTTCATTTGCAATGGTTTCAGGGGAGAGCATGTTGCAGGTGTGGGATCAACCAAATCGATTAGGCTACTAGTCTGTGGTGCTCATGGAATCTCATAGAGAGGATGTCATCCACATTTGGAGGCACAATTAAGGTCCTATAATATAGGTAATCAAAGTCTATCTATACAGTTATTTATTTTGGGAATCTACTGGTAAAGTTAGCCTATAAATTTACCAGGTATTATAGTCTAAATTATCTTTGCATAAAAGGTGTCAAATTGGTCAAGTCATTGAAAATATGTGTGTGAAAAGAGGTCCATTAGTCTTTATATGAATCGTAAGCTCCCTAAGGGGTCATCATTGAGGTCACGGAAAACTTTAAGGATTGAAATTTAACTTAAACATTAGAAAATTTGGCGAATCTTACTAATCCATAATATGTAAACTATAAAATGCTTGGTGATATTTTAGTAACAGTATTCAAACTTCTAATGATTTTATATAGTCTCTATAAAATTTTGGAGATTTTTAAGGTAAAATATTTGTCTCTCATAAAATTTGGGCTAATCATTTTTACGAAGAAATGGGAATTGACGAATTTTTTTTTTTGAAAAAAGCATGGAAAATTAACCCATCTATGAATATTAGCCTCTAAAACTTTCCCTGATTGAGGTATCATGAGTGTCTTGTCATAAGTGAGGTGTCATGAGTCAGTTGTCAACAGCCCTTTCCATTTCTAAAGGATGAAATGTCTTTAAGTTTTTTCTAATAGTTTTTATTTTAAACGAGATTTAATTTTATAAAATATATATGGTTATATTTTTTATAAAATTATTTATTTAAAATAATAAAATTAATTTAAAATAACATATCAACCAAATCTATAAACTATAGGAACCACATTCATTATCATACGTCATCCCATAATAAATTCACAAGTCAAAATTGAAAAGTCAAATTAAATTTATGACCCCACCTTGCACATCATAGATTAAACTTCTATGCCTCGAAATGTCTGAATAATTAAATCAATGTTTATTGATGGATTTCAAGGAGCTACCTATTCAACTTTTAACCTACAACCCCCCTTCGGAAACATTGTTTCACTTTACCGCTTTTTACAGTGGTCATCTTCTCGTTCATTTCATACTGCCCCCTCCTAAACCATTTACTACCTAGCCCCCCCGAAAACCATTATTTATGTTCATTTAAATATTATCAATATATAGAGGGAAGGTCATTTGTGCCATTTGATTAATCAAATTTCTCTAAAGCTGGAGCCTCAATTGATATGTTTATTAAATGAGTTTATGGTTGAAAGGCTCAGGCAAAAGGAGGTTGAGTAAAATGAGGTAAATGAAATTTTACAGAGAAGATAAATATAATTTTTGCTATGGTATAAAGAGAAGAAATGCACAAAACACAAAATTTGGATAAATACTTATCCAAAGATTTTACAACAGTAAAAGGGGAAAATAAAGGATATTTTACCAACCATGGCAAGACAAAATATGGTTTTAAAAGTCCATGGGAAGAAAGTGATGGTTTTTATCAAATATGTTAATGAATCACATTTATTCATTAATATATAAATTCAGGGAAACAAGAGACCAATTTATAAAATCATTTAAAGAAATATTTTGAGATTTTATTTATGAAATTCATTTATAGGTTTAAGCAAAATATTTAGAAATATTTATCAAAATATTTTCTTCCCAAATATTTTGTGACAATGATAAAGTATTTAAAGGATGATGAAGGAAAATATTATGGGCCAAAAGGTTAAGACATAAGTTTGGTTTAACTCCAAAATACAAATAACTCATTGATCAACTAGGTGGAAAACATAAGCATGCATGCAATTATTTTCAAATTTTTTACTCATAAATAACAGCCAAAGGTACAGCGAGTTGATAAAGGTGGTAGAGTTCAACAAGTTTGAAAGGGCAGCTAAAAATTTTTGTGGAAACAACTTCAACTTATCCATATTCCAAGGCAGAGGATCAGTATCAATGAAACAATTTTCAGATTTGTAGGCTAAAGATTTTCCAGCAGTTCCAAATTTCTTGCAGTTTTCTAATGATTGTTCTTATCTTTATTTTATTGTTCATATTTTTTCCAGAAATTGTTAGATATCTTATTTTGTAATAAATTCCATTTTGGAATCCGAAGTTAGCTCAAGAGCTCTACCTTGATGTAAGTCATGGATTGTACTCAAAGTAATCAATTTTCAAAAATACGGAGGTAGTTTTGTTCCACGATTCTTGTGTCAATCAAATGGTGTTATGTTCACTTCTGTTGAATTGTTATTATCTCTCAGCTTCCAAATGAATTTCCCTTCCTGATCGTTGCAAGAAGATTAAGAGTTGAATTTACTTAAGTGTAATCGGCTCTGGCTTGTTATAAATAGTATTAATGTTTTCCTCATGAGATTAAATATAAAATTCATTTCAATATGATTTATATTTATTTGGTCTTTTACTTTTTCATCCCATCCACACCATAAATATCTTAAAAGATCCAAGAGTTTGCCTACCTTGCTCTGTTACAACTACTCTGTCAATTTGTAAGTGATTACCCAAACGTTTATGAATCCATGCCCAATGGAACTTTCCAAGATCTTTCAACCAAACATTTCAAAAACCCACCTCAAATTTTAATAAATAACCTAAGATATTAAAAATAGAAATCTAAATCATACAAAGAGAGCCCTCTCTGAAGCTAAAAGGGCTAGATCCAAGCTTCAAAAGTTGTTTGTGGTTACCTTTGTAGTTCTCCTCTTTAGCCTAGGAAACTTACAAAGTGCTAACAACCTGAAAGTGAACAATTTTCAAAATTTGTATAGAACAAACCGTAGTCTATTGTCCCTCCAGTATAGCTTAAGATCCATTTTGCAACCTTTAAATGAAAAATTATAGGCTGTTGCATAAACCTGGTGACAAAAATTGTTGCAAACATAATATCAAGTCTAGGTACAGTTAGATACAAGAAACTACGAGCTAGACTTTTATACAATGCGAGATCAATTGATGGTGCTATATCTTCTTTGCTTAGTTTTGTATCTTGAGCAATTTGTGTATCAACGGGTTTGTAATTGGTCATTCTAAACTTTTGGATGATATTAGTGGCAAATTTTTGTTGACCCACAAAAATGTCATTATCAGCTTGGTGAAATTCAATTACTAAGAAGTATTTCATGACCCCTAGATCTGTCATATCAAAATATGTTTGCATTTCTTCTTTGAATTCTTATAACATCATATTTTTTTATATAAAGAGCATCTACATAAAGGCATACAATAGGAATTTTACCTTCATGAGCTCTGGTACAAAAAGTTGGCTCATGACTTCTTCTACAAAACCCACTTTTGATGAGATAGGTGTTGATGTGGCTGTACCAATCTCTTGGAGCTTGTTTCAAACCATACAAAGCTTTCTTCAATTTGTATACCTTATGCTCCTATCTTGTAAATTCAAAAGTAGGAGGTTTCTCTACATAAACTTCTTGCAATATGCCATTTAGGAAGGCATATTTTACATCAAGTTGATAGACTTTCCATTTGTGTTGAACTATTGTGTACAAAATGGTTTTAACAATGTCTAACCTTGCTATTGGAGCAAAGGTTTCTCCATAATCGACACCAAATTGTTGTGAGAATCCTTTGGCAACCAACCTTGCCTTATATTTCTCAATTTATCCTTTTTCATTTAGCTTGGTCTTATAAACCCATTTTTATACCAATTCTAGTTTTGTTCCTAGGGAGATCAGCTAATTCCCAAGTTTGGTTCTTCTCTATGGCAGAAATTTCTTGGTTCATTGCATCAACCCAATGTTTTTCTTTAAATACTTATTGAAAATGGGTTGGTTGGGATGAAATAAATGTAAGCATATTATGTTGGTCAAACTCATGCTCCTTCTCATATATTTCTCTTATGCTTCTTGTTTTATGATTGTCTTGCCAAGATTTATTTTAAAAAAAAATTACATCTCTTCTTAAAATAAACTTCTTGGTAACTCGATTATAAAGTTTATAGGCCTTTGAATTCTTACTATAGCCTATGAAAATACATCTTTCACTCCTATCATTAAGCTACTTTCTTAGCTTTTCAAGAACATGTGAAAATGCTACTAATCCAAAAAAATTAAAGTGAGGTACATTTACCTTTTTACCATCCCATGCTTCTTGAGGTATTGCATCTTAAAGATTGGTTGTTGGAAATCTATTGAGAACATACACTATTGTCGAAACTCGCTCAACGCAATAGTTATTTGACAACTTCTTCTCACAGAGCATACATCTGGCCATGTTCATGATTGACTGATTTTTCCTTTCTACTACATTCTACTATGGATTATATCTTGTTGTGTCTGCAAGATTATTCCTTGTTGTTGACAAAAATCTTTGAAGTTATTGGAACTATACTCTAATCCTCTGTTAAATCTTAGTACTTTCAAAGGCTTTCCACTCTTCTTTACTGCTTCTACTTTGAACATTTTAAATATTGAGAAAGTATCTAATGTATTTTTTAGAAAATACACCCATATCTTCCTGATATAATCATAATGATTGTCAAAAAATAAAGACTACCACCAATGGATTGTGTGTGCATTAAGCCATATATATGTATGGACTAGCTCTAACGACTCTTTCGCTCTACAAGAAGAGGTGGGAAAGCTATCACTTTTATGTTTGGCATAACACAAATTTAACAATTACATATTTTTCATTCATAGTGGGGAGACCAATGACAATTGATTGTTTCTAAAGCTGACTTAGAGTCTTGAATGGGATATGACCATATATAGAATTCCATAGTTGACACTCATCTATTTTTGACATGTTGTGGACTAAAGAGTGAGAGATTTCAACTTCTAAGAGTCAATGGAAATATCCTACTCTTTATTTTGTAAGTGTATGACAATCAATGTGTTTGGTCACTGTGGAGGGATGCATTACTCATTCAAAAACAACAATGGCTTCTTCTCCTAGGCCCACTTGGAAAAAATACCATCTTATCTAAAATATCCTAAGAACTTAATAGTCCAAATTGTTTCTAGAATCAAGACACATGGAACTAAATTAGAGTAATTTGTATTCCTAAATTATAAAAATTATTGAACCTACTAAACATGCTAAACTTGGGTCAACTAAGTAAAGCTAGGTCAACCTTGTAAACCTAGGTCTATCTTATAAAGCTAGGTAATCTCAATAAACCTAGGTAAACATAGTAAACAATAGGTTAGCCTAATAAACCTAATTCAACTAGTACATCTAGTAAATCTAGTATTTGTAGATCAACCTAATAAACCTAGGTCAACCTATTAAATATAGTTAACCTAATGAATATCAATGAGCCTATAAATGTATTAAGCCTATCCAATATAGATCAACCTAGGTCGACCTAATAAACCTTGGTCAACCTAGGTCAACCTAGTAAAATCAGGACAACCTAGTAAACCTAGGACAACATAAAAAACTTGGTCAAAATAGTCAAGTTAGTCAACTGAGGTAAACTTATTGAATCTACTAAAATTATGTCAACCTAGTTAATTCTCATGGTGACTATGGTTTTAATGGATAGATTTTTGTATAGTTAATATGTTATCAATGAGTTAATGTGCAAATTCATATATTATTAATGTCATGTTAATGTGTTAGTATATATTAATTAGTAGGGTAATGTGCTGACTAATGTATCACTATTATCCATGATTATTAGTTTTTTCACATTGTAAGATCTTGTTTAGTAAAATATCATAACCAACTTTTAGTGATTTTTTGCTTAGTCATTAGTTGGTTTCCTCAATTTTATTTTCTAGTATTATATTTAGTCATAAATTTGGTTGTCCATTTTTCATTGGTTTAGCCACTAATTGTAACAATTAATGACCAATGATACAACAAAATATATTACTATATGAATCCTCAAGGAAACCAGTTAATGACCAAAGAAATATGACCAAAATGTGTGTCGTGTTATAAGATACTGTAAATTAGCTACTAATCATCATATATATGTAAATATTAGTCATCATTTGAAACTAATTAATTATCGAAAAAATATGACTAAATTTTAGGTGTGTTATAAGATAGTGTAAATTAGCTACTAATAGCGGTATATATGCAAAATTTAGTCATCATGTTAATAAAAAAATTATCATTTGCAGTAGTTATTTATCTTTCTTTGGTATTTTCATATTCGTTATATAAACGTTTGATTCAGTAGTTTCTATTCATTTCATTTAATTTCATTCATAATCATTATAAACGATCAATTTAGTCATATGTTCATTTTATTTGTGTTCATTATTAATTAATATAAGCTACTAATTTAGTAGTTTTAGATTGATTTTATGTGTTCATTATTAATCAACATAAATTAATTAGTACGATTTTGTGACAATTTTAAAAAAATGCCATAAAATGTGCATGTTTATTTAATATGATAATGCAAAGTTACATATGTTAATTACAAGGCTAAATAATATCAAGTGAAAATAAAAATAATTTCAATCATATAAAATTTATTATATAAAATATCAAGTATTACAATATGAGTTTCCAACTTAATATCGGTTGGACTATAATTTACACATGACATATTGTTTCATCATTTCAAAACATTATCACTGTGGTGCCAAAGCATTGCAAGTGAATTCACCAACTCTAAAATCTTGACCATCAACCTCTATGAATGTGTCTTATGCAATATATTATCTCTAAGGGTATCACTAGACATATTCTCTTCTCTCTCTCATTTTTCATTTGTTGCTCCAGTGTTATTGTTCTCCTTTTTCTTCAATTGTTGCTTCTTACCATCATTGTTGAGTTCCTCTCCTGAAAATGAAAGAAGATACAATTCAAAGTATAAGACATCAAAGATGATGAATATTTGAATATAAAATAAAGTAGACTATAAAATATTTATACAACATATACCTCAACATTCGAGAGTGGTCACTATGCGGCTAGATGACCTATATAAACAAAGCAAATAAAAAATCACCATAGAAAATAACACCTTAGGAACTTAGTATTCAACCTTCAAAAAAACATTAGATACAATCATACCAACGAAGTTACATGTAAAAAATATCAGGCAATAGATAACTTGTGAAAACAAATGAAAAAAAAATCCTTATTGCGTGTTCTAAAAGAGTCGTGCTCCTTAAATTTGGATATTATTTTTCCCACAGTAAAAGTTCCTTGCTATTATGAACTATGTTTTTAGGATCATGAGATTAATCCAACATCATATTGCATTGTGGAGACAAAATGATTCAACTTTCCAAGATGAGTACCTCACTTGGTTGAATGAAGGTGCTAGTTGTGTGTAGTGTCAAAACCTTAGGGAAGCAAAACACTAATGCCTAAGAAAATATATCACCACTTGTCCACTAAAATAAAAAAATTTCAATCCAGTAATGGCCTCTAGGAATACATTTCATTGGATGGATATCACACTCTGAGAGATGATTGTCTAATACAATGAGAAGTGTACATATATTGTCACAATGCCCCTCACAGTCAGACCCTATAGTTGTGTCCTATAATATTAATCATATTATACTATTTAATTATAAATTATGACTATTAGATAATTATTAGTTTAAATAATTAGTCTGAAATTGCGTTTTACATATTTATGTATACATCAAAATATTAAAAAAAAGTAATTTTTGTGACTAGTTAATTTCAAGTGAATCTAAATACACAAGAAATTATGGTGCCTCGATGTTTCTCTAGCAGTTATCTGCTCATTGTACCAATTGATCCCATGTCCTCTATTGCTTTTGGTGAATTCCTCTTTGATGATGTTGAATGCCAATGCAATGGTAATTTATCCTCGATGTTTTTCTGAGCCAAAGGGAAGCTCCACAAGTAACAACCAAAAAGTAGGCTCAAATATATTATGGGGGGCCAAAATGGAGTAATTATATGACAAGCCAAGAAACACTGCACGTTAATCATCTTCGCTTTAATATTCATTAATAATTTCTTTGCATGATCATGTAACACTAAAGTGTCAAGTAGGGGCATTTAAAGTGTCAAGTAAGGGCTTCTCCCACTGCGGTCTGGCTACAGATCTATATTCGCTCAATACTGATCTCGGTGCGATTTGCAGCTTCTCCCGTTGCGATCTCGTTGCAGTTTGACCGGGATCCTGGATCCTGGATCTCGTTGCAAGTATATATTCGCTCGCTGTCAAATCTGCGTGGGTCTCTCACGTGCTTATTACAAATCCCGTATCGATCAGATCAGATCGCCTCCTCTTCTAAGATTTGTTGATTCAAACAACTCAGAGATCTGTCGATTTCATCTGCGGCTCCTAGATCTGTCGATCCCATTCACAGAGATCTGTCGATTCCTCTGCGGCTCTTATATCTGTCGATTCCATCTGCGACTCTTCATCATTCTATCCCTCAGAGATCTATTATATTACTGTGGCTCTTCATCTATGGCTCTTTACTACGGAGATCTGTAGCTCTTCATCGATACACCATATTAGATCTGCAGAGATCTATAGCTCTTCATTGATACACCATATTAGATCTGCCAATTCCTCTGCGGCTCTTAGATCTGCTGATCCTTCTGCGGCTCTATCTTTTATACTCAGCAGGGGAGCGTTCTCCAGATGGCTCCTAGCTTCGCGAAAATAGTTGTTGGCTCAATTTCATCCGTCTTTGGGGGCTAGCTCCTGCCCATATCGTCAGTGAAGCCCTAGCTCCCATTGTCCAGGTGGTCCAAGCCTCACTCGATGAGGCTTTGAAGTTCTCTGAGAGTGCCCTAATCTGTCGATTCAATGGTTTTTGGCTACGGCTCACAGCTCTCCACAGTTGGATCTCTGAGGTATGGAAGCCTCTAATTCCTGATGCAATTAATATCTACCCCTGTGCTAGGGGTTTCATTATAGTATATTTTGAAAACCCTGAAGGCAGACAATGTATTCTAGATTCCGGCCCTTGATTTTGGGAAAAATTAGGCCTATTCATGAGGCCATGGAACCCATCATTCGATCCCTCAACAACAGTCATAACCTCAGCAATAGTTTGGGTGAGATTTCCAAATCTACCCTTGCATCTCTAGAATTTATCTTCGTTAAAAGCCATTGGAAATACAATTGGGAAATTTTACTGCAGGTGCCCAGAAACAGAGGAATATTAAGGAATTTAGACTTCTGTGATCCATAACATTGTTTAGATAATCTTCGGCAAAATCACATAACCAATCTTTTGTCGACGCGTTTCGAACCAACCAGTGTGGTTCATCGTCAGGACAAGTTGAAGAACTGATCTGGCTTAGCGAGATTAAATAGAGTGTGCAGAGACTCCAACAGCTAAATCCTAACGGCTAAATTTGACCTGGTCAAACCACTAAATTAGTTAATTAATATTTCTCGAAAAAAGCTAAATTAGGTAAATCAAGGAATTCATTTGTTAATATAAAAAATAGGTATATTAATATTATTATCCCAAATATTAAGAGAAATTAATATTTTAATTATAATGGTCATAATATATATTAATTAATCTATATTCAATTATTATTCCAATATAAATT
The DNA here is from genome assembly GCA_031772625.1 of Pinus tabuliformis. Lineage (NCBI taxonomy): Eukaryota > Viridiplantae > Streptophyta > Pinopsida > Pinales > Pinaceae > Pinus > Pinus tabuliformis. The sequence continues at coordinate 1,793,579,228 of CM062818.1, forward strand.
ACAAGTAAAGATAATCCATTATTAATATTTTTAGAATTTAGTTATCCTAGGTAATTTAGTTATCCTATTTATCCTAGTTATCCTTTTTTCGAGAAATATTAATTAACTAATTTAGTGGTTTGACCAGGTCAAATTTAGCCGTTAGGATTTAGCTGTTGGAGTCTCTGCACACTCTATTTAATCTCGCTAAGCCAGATCAGTTCTTCAACTTGTCCTGACGATGAACCACACTGGTTGGTTCGAAACGCGTCGACAAAAGATTGGTTATGTGATTTTGCCGAAGATTATCTAAGCAACAGAGGAATATGCCAGAACCACCTATGCACGCATCTGTGTGGAAATGTACTTCAACACTGGATTCCTAGCAGAAATACACCTAACAAGTAAAGACTATGTGTGGAACCAGAAACTCGATTATGAAAGTGTCCTCTTCAGATGTCGATCCTGCTTTGAGACAGCCACCTAGCCAAAACTTGCCCAAAAGCCTCCCAGAAAAATTCTGCTAGAAAGAATCACCACAGATCTACATGGTGGGAAGGAGCACAAAAGGAACACTACATTGTCATCAAAGAAGAATACTCTCGAGAAGACTCTGAATCACAAGAAATCGGGCAAGAAAGAAACAACTCTCAAGACAAGCAGGAGGAAATCCCCGTCCAACAAAAAAAGAGTGAACTCGACAACCCCTCAACCATCAACAGCTATAAGGGTCCGAATACAACACAAAATAAATCTTCATTTAACAGCAAAGCAAATCTCCTATACCAAACTTCTTCTTCAACTATCTTCAAAAGGACAAACACAATAGATCGTGTACCTAAGACACCAATGTCCCAATAATTAGAAGAGATGAAGGAGACGCAAGATAAAGAAAGTTGGAAGACCGTAGAGAAAAAAAGGAAAGCTACAGCACCAATCTCTCCAAGAAAGATGAGGAACCAGACAATTAGAAACTAAGAAAGAAAATTATAGGTCCGATAGACCAATTTGGTCTCAGTGGACATTAACCACCACCACCATCATCATCATCATCAACTTTGAGAGTGCTTAGTAGCTAATACTTCCTATTACACACACGGTAGATCACCAACTTCAAGGATAGCAATATAAACACAACAAAAATTAAATTAAAAGAAATGTTAGGAAGTCAAATGTGATCTTGAGTCAAGAAAATACCCAGCCCTAGACATTAGCAAGGCATTCTTAGGCACTAAAACATAAAATCCTTCCATTGCATCATTTTTACCTTTTCTTTAATTTCTTTAAATGAGAACATAACTTTTAGGAAAAAAAATCATTGAAAAAGATTTCAAAATCCTAACAATGCTCGAGTGATTGTCATATCAATTAAAGAGAAAGGAAATCATTCGATATGATTTTAACTTGTGGAATATATTGAAGAATATGAAGCTTTCTCATCCCTTGCTCCTAATCAAATTGTAATCCATGGGTTCCAATGAAGTAATCAATTTTCTTCCAAGATATTTAAGTGATCACTATGGAGAAGGAATTCTAGAAGCATTGGGATAGTAGAAATGAAATTAACTAGGAGGAAAATGAAGCACTTTAGTGGGTGCTCCAAAATATTTGAACGTAACTAAAAATTATTGTACTCCATCCACACATTTTAAAACAAAAACTTTTGAGCTGCATCTCATTTATTTTCCACCTTTCTGTAATAGGGAATTCATTGAGCAAGAATAGAGCATTAATAAATATTGTCATGAAAGGGGACTCTTCATAATCCTAATAATTTCGTCTCTAACAAATAAACAATTTCATGTAGTGAATAAAACTTATATGGTATATTTCAGTCATTAAAATGACAACTTTATTCTTAATCTCATTAGCACAAAAATAAATTCAACCCTAACTATTTGGGATCTAACAAATCAAGAATTCCATGTAGTCAAGTAAACTTACATGGTAGATCCCAATTATTTGCAATGACAACTTTTTTCTTGATATTATTACAACATAGATAAATTTAAGAGTATAAGGATATTTCCTTATCTGAGATAAACTTTGAACACATTTTGAGATTTCTTAGAAATATAATGATACGATTTACGTGTAGGACATGAGAAAGATATCTAGATCTAGCACCCGTCAGTGGGCAATAGTGTTATTGAGACACCATCCCATGGAATTAGAATCATATAGGTAGATAGTGTTATAGATATACCTTGCAACACCTATTCAACACTACCTTCAAGCTTCAAATTCATCAACTGATTTATTTTAGTAGCAAATTCTAGTTGGATTTCATTAAATACAACCCGACAAAAGCCATTTATGATAGTTGTCATTTCCTTCTCTAGATCTATCCCCCTCTAGAAATAGAATAACTGATATTCCATAATTTTTTATGTACTTGCTTCATGTTCAACATGGGCTATTGGGTTCTTCACGTGGAAAAGGTTGAAAATATTAGATGTATAAGGGAAACAAGCATGCAATTCAAGGTTACTCCTAAGGTCTCTTGGGGAAATTATAAAACACCATCTACTTAAAACATGATATATGGTAGTAACAAAAACCTACCCAAGGTCCCAATTAAGAATTCAGAATGTTGCAAATAGGAGATATCTTAAACAGTATCAACTATTTAATTGCATAATCACACTAAAATAGACAAATCTTTAAGATGTTGAAAAGTGTGAAATAAATGGAGTTGGAATATTATAGTTACCTCATGGTAGATATAGCTATGTAAAATGCAACTTCTATCTAAAACATGTAAATGTAACTTCTATAGCTACATGAAATGTAACTTCTATATAAAAAAATGGAGTTGGAATATTATAGTTACGTCAGGGTAGATATAGCTATGTGAAATGTAACTCCTATATAACATTCTAAATATCATTTTTCATTCATTTAAGAGACTAACATTTTTTTATCTTCAATTAATAAATTAATACTCCACCAAAAATAGCATTGAATTAGTTGTTCACCAATCAAGGGGAAATTTTAAACCAGTGTGAAAATGCTTACTCATTCCCCTGCCATATTTCTATTATTTTATTTGTGTGCATATTTAAGCTAGTGTAAAGTAACTTCTACATATTTGACAATTTAAATGTAAAAATTTATCCATATTTAAGTTATACAATTAACATATGCACAATAAGATACAATATGCATGAGTTATATGTAATATGACATTTACATGTTATATCAAGACAAACTTTTTCTCATCTCATTAACTCTTATCTTATAGTTGGTGATGGATATAGCCTTTACAATTATGAGTCACCGTTTTCTTAGCTTATATTTAATGATGGATATAGCTTTTAAAAGCATCAACCTTTTTTGTTATTTTATGTACGGTCAATTTAAATGGAAGTGCTCATAATTTTATTCAATGTTATCTTGTTCAATTGGAAATAAAATGATGTGGGGGTGGTGTTTCTAATGATTTTCAAACTTGTTTTAATTACCTAAATTTATCCTATTTAAAATAAACAGGGGCGGGGTAGAAGAAAAATGAATGAATCCATCTAGATGGTTCGGGAGCTACTAGTAAATTCTAGAAGAGTAGTTCCATTATAAGACGTCTTTCAACAACCCTTGAAATTGCTGAAATGATTATTACATCATGGAACATAAGAGGCCTCAACAACAAAGGCAAACAGAGGTACCTTAAAGAGAGACTGAAGAAAGATAAGTCAAGTATCATGATAATACAAGAAACTAATATTAGTGAAAGAAAATTGACAGGGGTCCTAGAAAACTTTAAACACTAGTACCAAGTCATGGCCCAGGACGCAAGGGGCAATCCTGGGGGACTATCGATTGCATGGAACCCTGAAGAGGTTTGGTTCAGAGATTGGGTTAGCCTCCCAAGAATACTCTCACGTAAATTTTGAAACATTGGATCCATAGAATGGGTGTTGCTTACAGGAATTTACAGGCCTCATATCCCGGGAGAAAGAGGCGCTTTCCTACAAAATATTGCAAACATGAGAAATATATACCTGAAAGACCTTTGGATAGTTGGAGAGAATTTTGATATGATCACCTCCTTAGTGGAGAAGAAGGGAGGAATGCAAAGAATGGACGCAGAGATGGAAGCCTTTGGCGATATCATATCAGAATTGCACATTGTTGACATGCCAACAATTAATGGTGTTAATACCTAGAATAATAGAAGGGATGGGATACATCAAATCGCTTCATGATTGGATAGGCTCCTAATCCCGGAACAAGCTATAAGCATATATATATTCATCGAAGCCTTGATCCTCCCATGTATGGGTTCGGATCATTGGCCGATAAGACTGGAAGTGGACATGAAAGCAAGACCTAAGAACTGACCTTTCAGGTTTGAATCCTTTTGGCTAAGATACTCAGGCCTCCTTAAAATACTTGAGGAATGGTGGAAAATAAGTGAACAACAAGGGAGGAACTGTATGCATACTTTCCACCTAAAACTCAAAGAATTAAAGAAGAAACTCGGGAAATGGAATAAAGAAGAATTTGGACATATTATGAATGTCAAAAATGATATAAACAAGCGCATGATGAAGGTGCAACAATAAATCATATAGGATGGGAGATCTGAAGAGCCTGTCAAAGAAAAAGGACAACTAATAAACCTGCTATAGGAAAGAAGAAAACAGGAAGAGATCCTATCGAAACAGAAATGTTGGGTAAAGTGGTTGCGAGAAGGGGAGTGAAACAAAAGATTCTTTCATAAATCCATGGTTCATCACAAGAAGCATAACATAATCTACTCCCTGAAAGATGAGGATGGGCATCGTCAAGTCCAACATGAGGAAATGGAGGAGATCCTTGAAACCACTTCAAAGATATTCTCTCATAACCTCCAGATAATAAAATGAAAGCAGTCCAAAGAATAACATAACATATCCCCCAACAAGTAACTCGAGATCAGAACCTAGCCCTGATGCAAGATACTACTTTATACAATGTGGAAGAGATTGTCAATGAAATGCTGAAAAATAATGCCCCAGGACTGGATAGGTTCACAACGGAATTCTACCAAGCCACCTGGAAATTCATGGGTCAAGATATCTTAGAGGTAGTAGAGGAATTTTGCCATAGCCAAAAGGTATACCCCAGACTGAACTCTACTTTTATTGCTCTCATTCCCAAAACTTCAAAATCTGAAGATCCTCAAGGATTTCATCCTATTGCCTTATGAAATTTTATTTATAAAATCATTACTACTCTTATTGTAAAACGGCTAAAACCCCTCTTTCCAAGCCTCATCTCTCTGAAGAAAACAAGATTTGTAGAAGGTAGGAAAATCCTGGATGGGTTCATCACTTCTCAAGAAGTTGTACACTCTCTCAAGGCAAAAAAGCTTCCACGTATGATGATTAAGTTGGACCTCTCCAAGGCTTATGATAGGCTTAGTTGGGACTATATGTCAGGTATTCTTAAAGCCTGTGGTTTTTTCCAAAGATGGATAAATTGGATCCTTTCCATGATCTCCTCCCCTATCATTTCCATTATGTTGAACGCGACTCCTACCCCCACTTTTAATCCAACTCGAGGCTTAAGGCAAGGTGACCAAATATCTCATTTTCTATTTATTATTGCTGCATAAGGACTGGGTCGTTATATTAAAAATGAAGTCAGAGAATATAGGCTTATAGGCCTAAGGATCTGGGGTAACAACTTAGCTATCACCCATGAACAATTTGTGGATGATATCATGTTATTCTGCCAGGTCTCCCTAAGGGAAGCTCGTCGAATAAAAGAGATTCTTAGCACTTTTATGGAGGCTTCTGGGACAAAGGTAAAAAATGACAAATCTTGTATTTTCTTCTTTAATACTCAAGGGAATGTCAAGACCCATCTAGCCAGGATCCTAGGGTTTAGTACTGGAAATATCCCATCTAAATACCTAGGTATGCCCCTATCGGATAATCCTCTAAAATTATCCTACTGGCAACAAATCCTCCAAAAACTACACAGAAAGCTAAGCCATTGGGCCCTTAGATTCCTAAATCTAGCTAGCAGGACTATCCTTCTTAAAGTTGTGCTGCTATCAATACCCATTAACCAACTCTCAAGCATGGCAACCCCTAAAGGGAATTGATCCAAAATGGTTGATATCTTGAAGAAATTCTTGTGGGGTGGGGCTCAACAGATCTTAAAATGGGCACTGGTATCTTGGCAAGGCCTGGCAACAAAGAAAATGGATGGTGGGATAGGCCTTAGAGACCCTTATATTTTGAATCAAATAATGGGAGAAAAACTATGGTGGAGATGGATTGGAGGTGGAAGCGACCTATGGAAACAAATATGGACAAGAAAATACAATATGCCAAAGAGAACTAAGGATATTCTGAGATATAGAGACCCTCCAAAAGGATCAATAGTGTGGAACTTGGCAGCCCAGAACAGACACCTCATAAACCAGCATGCCTTTTGCGAGATTTGTAATGATAGAACATCAAGATTTTGGCACGATTCCTGGCAACAAAGGGAATGAATGATCAAAAAGGAAGAACTGAGGGACATATATCTATATACCAGTGACAGGAATATACACTTGGTGAAGCAATTCTAGAAAGAGGACAAAGGAATGGGAAGCTGGAAGAGATGGAAGAAGAAGGAATATTGGGGCCAGGTCATTGAGACTGACCAATGGAAAACGCTAGACAAAGAGCTAAGATCAAGACAATAAACAATTCAAAATGATCCTGATATCCTAAGATGGGGGTATACTACAAAGGGAACCTTCACCATAAAAGAAGCATATGACATTCAAGCAGGACAAGGCCAAGACAAGCAAGACATCATATGGAAAAAAAATATGGAAGGGAGGATGGTGGCCTAAGGTTTCCCATTTACTTTGGCTTATCTGTAAAGGACGAATTCTAACTTCGGATCAATTCTAGAAAACGGATTTCTAGGGTCCCTCCTTTCACTGGCTCTATGTAGAAATTATGACTGTAGATTAACCTCATAACACAATATAGCTAAAACAAAATACTTTAATCTACTTCTACAAGAAATTAGCGGAAGCTTAAAAGATTTAATCAAGATCAAGCGGGACACATATAACAATATAAGACTCAATGCACATGAAACACGGAAGAATACTCAGGGGAAAGCATCAACTAAAAACCCCACTATCTGTATTATCATTACAAGTTGGAAATATATCAGAATTACACACAAAATCCTTCTCCTGTGTTCTCCTAATATCCTATTTCCTTGCATTGTTTCTCCTCGGTGATCCTACTGTTACCAAGTGTAACACTGATCACTCACATTAATCTCACACCCCGAAAAATTGTGTAATCCTCAAGGAATGAATTCCTTCTGCATGCATGAGTTTTGTTTATAGGAAAACACATGAAACTGATAGTACATTGTCCGTGTCTTTAATCTCAACTGGGCATTTCTCAGGATAGACATGCATCTGAGTTACTAATGAGACAATCTTTAGTTATCTGGAGTACACTAGTTGGATGCATGCATGCATTAACTGGCTGAACTCACAATTAGTTCCTCAAACAGTTTGGAACTAATTTAACTGGACTTAACTCAGTAAACTGAGCTAACTAATTACCACTCAATATTATCTCCTTAATTAAGGGATAATCTCCTTAATTTAAGGGAAAACTATTGCATGACTTCATAAAGACTTCTAGCTTGAATTTCTCCAACTAATTGACTCAAGATGAATTAATTAATTATTTTTCAAGCAACTGGTGAGACTAAATTCGAATTTTAATTCTCAATTTTAATTCAAGGACAAATTAAAATTGGAATATTCTTGTTGCTACATTTCAACACTCCCTCTCAACAAGAAAGGGATTATCTGCCACCCCGATCCTGTCTCTATGGAACTCAAATTTATACTTCAACAATGCCTTTGTCAAAATGTCAGGATCTTTCTCCTTAGTCGAAATATACTGCAACAACATGATCCTCTTCACTACACAGTCTCTGAGATGATGATACCGAATGTCGATGTGCTTGGACCTATCATGAAATACTTGATTCTCAGAGAGTTTGATACAACTCTGATTATCACAATAGATCACAGTTGGATCAATCCACTGATCAAACAAACCAACTAGAATTTTCCACATCCAGATGGCATCACATGCTACCTGACTTGCAGCCATGTATTCAGTCTCTATCAAGTTGAGTGCAACTGACCTCTTTTTCCTACCATACCAAGAAACTGCAACTGACCCAGGGTTGAAAATCCCTCCTGATGTGCTATTTTGATTTGATGGACTCCCTGCCCAATCTGCGTCAATGAAGCCCGGTAGCTTCACTCCCTCTATCCATCTGTACCATAATCCATACTAATATGTGCCTCTGAGGTATCTCAATACATGCTTTTCCGCCTTCCAAAACATCTTGGTAGGCTGAACCATCGCTTGACTCGGTTCACGGCATAGCACAAATCCGGTCGTGTTTTCACTAAGTACATCAGTGAACCTACAAGCTGCCTGTACACAGTAGCCTCTACTACTTCTCCTGAAGTAGCATCCTCCTTCCTCTAATTACTTGTTAGAGGAGTTTGCATGGCCTTGCACTTATCCATGTGGAATCTCCTGAGTATCTCGTTGGCATACTTGCCCTGAGACACAAATAACCCCCCATCCTTCTGCCACACTTCCAGGCCAAGGAAGTAATGCATGAGACCCATGTCTTTCATCTCGAATTCTCTTGCAAGGTCCTCCTTGCAAGACATGATCAACCGATCATCACCTGTCAATATGAGATCATCAACATAAAGTACAATGATCAATTGCTTACCTTTCACCATGATGTGGTACAGGTTCGCATCCACTTCACTCTTTGTGAAGCCCAACCTGGTGAAGTAGTTGTCTATCCTAGTGTACCAATCACAAGGTGCTTGCTTCAGCTCGTACAAAGCTCTCTTGAGTCGGCACACATTCAACTCACGATCAAAGGTCTCAAAACCTTCCAGCTGCTCTATGTACACCTCTTCCTCAAACTTTCCATTGAGGAATGCAATCTTCACATCCATTTGATGGATCTTCCAACCCATCTATGTTGATAGTGCCAACATTGATTTGATAGATGAGTACCTTGCTAGAGGAGAAAAATTCTCATCATAGTCAATCCCCTTGACCTGTGAGAAACCACAGGCAACAAATCTTGCCGTATGCTTCTCCACACTACCATCTGCAGCTTGTTTTACCTTGTAAAGCCAATGAGAACTCACAACTGACTTGTTCTTTGGTCTTGGAACCACATCCCAAACACTATTACGAACTATGGATTCATACTCCTCCACCATAGCATCAACCCAAATCAGCGGTTGCACTACTTCCTCAAAGGAATATGGTTCGGTCTTAACACATTCCCTAACAAGGGCCATGTATCCAGTGTACCTCTCAAGTGACCTCCTCTGTCTGCGCTTAGAAGATGGTTCTCCCACATTCTTGCTTGCATCCGACAACAATCTGTCAGCCTCTCTTGTGTGCTTCCATCCATCTTTGGAAGACTCTACTTGAGTGGATGTCTCCACTCCTGGAACCTCTGCATGCGACTGCTCCACATCAATCTAAGGCTCCTCCTCCTTAGGAACCAATAGTTCCTCCACAACTATCGGGAAACTTGCATAGCCTTCTGCTCATCAAACTTGAGATCTATGTGAACCACTGTCCTCTGACTAGTAGGCAAGTTCACCCGATAGTTGTGGGGTGTATTAGTGTACCCCACAAGTATCCCAAACTCAGTTGTTGGCTCAAGCTTCTTCTGTGCATCCTTTGTCACATGGAAATATACCGATGAGCAAGAGATCTAGAAGTGACTCACATCTGGTCTCTTACCAGAGAAAGCTTCCTCTGATGTCTTCATCCCAAGTATGCAAAGCGGGCATCTATTCTACAAATAGACACCTACGTTGCATGCTTCAACCCAAAAATGAAGTGGTAGGCCTTGGTCATGCGGCATCGCCTGTGCTACCCCCACAATCATTCTGTTCTTCCTCTCAGCCACCCCATTCTGCTGTGGGTTATGAGGTACCGTCAACTCTAATTTAATTCCTATTGCTTCATAGAAGTCCTTAAACTCTTGAGAGACATATTCTCCACTGCTGTTGCTTCTCAAGGCCTTGATCTTCTTTCCTGACTCTTTCTCAATCAAAGCTTTGAACTCACAAAACTTTGAGAAGGTTTGGTCCTTCTTTTGCATGAAATAAATCCAGCATTTTCGAGAATAATCATCAATGAATGGATGCCATCGAGAATGGTCCACACAAATCAATATGAACTCCCTCTAAGATTGCTTATGCTCGACTGTCTCGATCATGAAAGGAAGACTTGGCGTACTTTCCCAAGGTACAACCTTTGCATGTGTCAACTTGTATTGGGTGTGGAGCCTGATTATCTTCTATATTCAAAGGTATCGCCACATTGGACCCCAATTCGAAATGGGGACGGCAACGCCGCCCGTAAAATATTCGCTGCAGGGGGGTCCAGGGGGGGCGGCTGCGACCTTTGGGAAACCCCCCTGGCGGTGGGTTTCGGGGGCAGTGCCCCCGAAGCTAAAAACAGCTGTAAAATTGCCTTGTAAAAGTATAGCAATTTCTAGTCAATCTGGACCGTTCATTAGGCGGATGCAAGGAAAATTTTAAGGATGAAAAATTTTCTTGAAGTTTAAAACATTGGCGAATCTCACTAATCCCTAATATGCAAATTATAAATGTTTATTGATATATTTGTAAAATTAATCAAATTTATAATTATTTTATATATAGTCTCTATATAATGTTGGCGATTTTTAAGGTAAAATAATTTTATATTCTAAAATTTGGGCGAATTGTCTTTTATAAAATTGGAAATTGGCGAATCTTTTTTGTGGAAAAATCATGGAAAATTAGCCCACTGGGCGAACATTAGCCCCTAAAATTTTCCATGGGCGGATGATCTGACGATAGAACTTATGATTACTTTAGGGTTTTTTGCCCTAGAAGGCAACCCCTCTCTTTGTATGAGGGCATTGTATTTGAGGCTGGGTAATAGATGTGTATTCTGTGAGCGAGAAATAGAGAGGTGAGACTGTGAGAGAAAACAGAGGATATTACAGCGGATCTGCTGTAGGTTGTGTCTCTCCATTTTGCTGGATAATAGAAAGGAAGGACTGGATGTTTGGGGTGGACATAGCCCAAACTGGGTGAACCACGTATATCTGTGTCTCTCTTGTTTTATGTGTTTTCTGTGTTTATATTTCTGCAATATTTTATGTGTTCCATTGCTCTGTAATATATAATTTTCTAACAACTGGTATCAGAGCCGAAGGTCTATTTGGTTGATAAACTCGCAGGAAATAAGGGTTCCTGGTTCGAGTGGGAGAAATGGTGGAAGATGGTAAGTTTAGGGTCGAGAAATTTAATGGCCAAAACTTCTCTCTATGGAAGATGCAGATGGAAGATTATATGTATCAGAAAGATCTATACCTACCATTGGGCGGAAAAGCAAAGAAGCCGACGGGTATGACAGATGAAGAATGGAACCTTCTCGATAGAAAGGCACTCGGAACAATACGGTTGTGCCTCGCTGCGTCAGTCGCCTTCAACATTTCGAAGGAAAAAACGACAGAGGGTTTGATTCAGGCATTGTCGAAACTATATGAAAAACCCTCGGCCTCAAACAAGGTATTTCTTATGAAACAGTTATTTAATATGAAGATGTCGGAAGGTGGATCTGTTGCAGACCATTTAAATGATTTTAATACAGTTACAAGTCAGTTAAGTTTTGTAGGGGTAAATTTTGAAGATGAAGTTAGAGCTCTATTATTCTTGTGCTCATTGCGAGAAAGTTGGAATGGTTTAGTAATGGCCATTAGTAACTCTCTGTCTAGATCTAGTACTTTAAAGTTTGATGATGTTTCAGTGCTATCCTTAGCGAGGAAATGCGACGGAAAAGCTCCGGTGAGACGTAGGGAAATGCTTTGAGTGCAGAGTCTAGGGAAAGAAAAATGGAAAGAGGAAAGAGCTCAGGATATCGCAGTAAATCAAGGAAAGGCAGATCCAAGTCTAGATCAGGGATAATGTGCTGGAAATGTGGAAAGAAAGGACACCTAAAGAAAGACTGTAGATCTCGGAAGGGAAAAGAAGGAGATGCACAGCAAGAAAACAATCACAAAGCAAATGTGACGGGTGAGGTGTTACAAGATGCTTTGATTCTTTCTTTAGAAAATATTACTGATTCCTGGGTGGTAGATTCAGGGGCTTCATTCCATGCCACACCTGATAAGAAATACTTTCATGACTATGTTCAAGGAGATTTTGGACAAGTTCGTCTGGGTGATGATAAACCCTGTAAAATCATTGGAATGGGTAAGGTTCTTGTAAAACAGCAGAATGGAAACCAATGGCTATTAAAGGAGGTAAGGCATGTTCCAAATCTAAAGAAAAATCTGATTTCAACAGGGCAGTTAGGCGGTGAAGGTTGTGTGACAACTTTCACAGATAAAGCTTGGAAGGTCACCAAAGGAGCCCTAGTAATAGCAAAAGGCGAAAAGGTTGGTACATTGTATTTATGCAATGGTACTTCTAACTTTGTTAATGCTTTAACTTCCAAAGGAGCAGATGCAGCATTATGGAATCATAGGCTCAGACACATGAGTGAAAAGGGGATGAAGATTCTTCACTCAAGCAATTTGTTGCTGGGTTTGAAGAATGTTGATTTGGACTTCTGTGAGAATTGCATTTATGGAAAACAGAAGAGAGTCAAATTTCTCATTGCTGGGAAAGAAACGAAGAGCAAAAAACTAGAGCTTGTGCATACAGATGTATGGGGACCTGCTCAGGTATCATCTCTTGGTGGCTTTCATTATTATGTTACTTTTATTGATGATGCAACTAGAAAAACATGGATTTATTGTATTAAGAATAAATCTGATGTATTTGATACTTTCAAGAAATGGAAAGATTTGGTTGAGATTGAGACAGGAAAGAAATTGAACTGTCTTAGATCGGACAATGGAGGTGAATATTGCAGCAAAGAATTTGATAGGTACTGTTCAAAGCATGGAATTTGCATAGAGAAGACAGTTTCAAGAACACCACAAGAAAATGGTGTGTGAGAAAGGATGAACATAAAAATCATGGAGCGTGCAAGGTGCATGAGATTGCATGCAGGATTGCCTTTACAGTTTTGGGCAGATGTTGTAGATATTGCTGTTTATCTAATAAACAGAGGGCCTTCAAGTTCCATGGATGGTGGTGTTCCAAAGCAAGCATGGACAGGTAAAAGGGTAAACTACTCTATTTTAAAGCCTTTTGGTTGTGAGGCCTTTGTCCATATTGATAAAGAAAATAGAACAAAGCTTGAGGCAAAGTCAAAGAAATGTACCTTTATTCGATATGGTGTTAATGATTTTGGTTATCGCTTATATGATTACGAAAATCGCAAAATCATTAGGAGCAGAGATGTGATATTCAATGAAAAGGTCTTGTATAAGAATCAGTTGCAAGAAAAGAAACAGGAAAAAGAAAACAAGGAATACTCAGTTCTTGATGAAATCACTGAAAAAGTAAAGGTGCATGAAAATAATAATAATAATCAACAACCACCACAACAGCAACAGGCACCCCAAACACCTGAAAGTGGTGTTAGAAGATCTACCAGGATAAGTAGACCCCCTGAACGATACTCTCCTTCATTATATTATTTATTGTTGACTGATTCTGGTGAACCCGAATGTTATGAAGAAGCAATGCAGGTTGAAAGCAGGAAGAAGTGGGAGGTAGCCATGGAAGAAGAGATGGACTCCTTAATGCATAAACAGACTTGGGATTTAGTCAGGTTTCCTGCAGGAAAAACTACATTGAAGAATAAATGGGTTTACAAGTTGAAGGAAGAAGATGGAGGAAAACAGAGGTACAAAGCTAGACTTGTGGGTGAAGGGGTTTGCACAGAAGAAAGGTATTGATTTTGATGAAATATTTTCTCCTGTTGTTAAAATGACTTCAATTAGAACTATTTTAGGTCTTGTAGCAACTGAAGATTTGCATCTTGAGCAGTTAGATGTAAAGACAACCTTTCTCCATGGGGATTTGGAGGAAGAGATATATATGCAACAGCCACAAGGATATGAGGTGAAAGGGAAGGGGAAACTAGTGTGCAGGTTGAAGAAGAGCTTGTATGGCTTAAAACAGGCTCCAAAGCAGTGGTATCTAAAATTTGACAAGTTTATGTCTGAACAAGGTTATACTAGATGTCACTCTAATCATTGTGTTTATTTGAAAAAGCAAAATGATGGCAGCTATATTATATTGTTATTGTATGTAGATGAAATGCTTGTTGCAGGATCTAACATGCAGGAAATAAATCTGCTCAAAAGAAAACTGGCAAATTCATTTGCAATGAAGGACTTGGGAGCTGCAAAACAAATCCTTGGTATGAGAATAACTAGAGACAGGAAAAATCGTAAATTAACATTGTCTCAGAATGAGTACATACAAAAGGTGTTGAAAATATTTAACATGCACAATGCAAAACCAGTTAGTACACCTTTTGCTAGCCATTTCAAACTTAGCAAGGAAATGTGCCCAAAGACCAAAGAAGACATGGATTATATGTCTAAAGTCCCATATGCATCAGCAGTTGGAATCTCAATGTATGCAATGGTCTGCACAAGGCGTGATATTGCACATGCAATGGGAGTTGTAAGCAGGTACATGAACAATCCAGGAAAGGAACATTGGATGGCAATGAAATGGATTCTCAGATATTTGAAAGGTACCACAAATCAAGCATTATGCTTTGGTGGTTCAAACATTTCCTACAGGGATATGTTGATGCAGATATGGCAGGTGAGCGAGAAACAGAGAGGTGAGACTGTGAGATAAAACAGAGGATATTACAGCGGATCTGCTGTAGGTTGTGTCTCTTCATTTTGTTGGATAATAGAAAGGAAGGACTGGCTGTTCGGGGTGGACGTAGCCCAAACTGGGTGAACCACGTATATCTGTGTCTCTCTTGTTTTATGCGTTTTCTGTGTTTATATTTCTGCAAAGAGGAGTCATTGTCCAGCAAATGGAGCAACGGTGGAGTTGCTAGAATCAGTGTCCAAGTGGGAGATTGTTGGGTGTGGAGCCTGATTATCTTCTATATTCAAAGGTATCGCCACATTGGACCCCAGTTCGAAATGGGGGCGGCAACGCCACCTGTAAAATATTCGCTGCAGGGGGGGTCCCCGGGGGGCGGCTGCGACCTTTGGGAAACCCCCCTGGCGGGGGGTTTCGGGGGCAGCGCCCCCGAAGCTAAAAACAGTTGTAAATTTGCCTTGTAAAAGTATAGCAATTTCTAGTCAATCTGGGCCGTTCATTAGGCAGATGATCTGATGGTAGAACTTATGTTTAGTTTAGGGTTTTTTTCCCTAGAAGGTAACCCCTCTCTTTGTATGAGGGCATTGTATTTGAGGCTGGGTAATAGATGTGTATTCTGTGAGTGAGAAACAAAGAGGTGAGACTGTGAGAGAAAACAGAGGATATTACAGCAGATCTGCTGTAGGTTGTGTCTCTTAATTTTGCTAGATAATAGAAAGGAAGGAATGGCTGTTTGGGGTGGACGTAGCCCAAACTGGGTGAACCACGTATATCTATGTCTATCTTGTTTTATGCGTTTTCTGTGTTTATATTTCTGCAATATTTTATGTGTTCCATTGCTCTGTAATATATAATTTTCTAACAACTTGCTCAAGTTTACCTTTGGGAAGTCCTGTAGATATCTGCTGCATTATCTTCAAGGCGCCATGATGAAAATGGCCCAACTGCCTCTGCCACAACTCGCCAATGTCTTGGCTTTGCACCAATTCTACTTTCGAACTCAATGCTGCACAATCATCTACCTCTAGTTTATAGAGATTCTTCGCTCAAATCCCTATCCTCTTGGTCTAACCCGTGGCTATGTGTCCTAGGAATGCCTTTCCTTTATTGAAGACAACATCGTAGCCTTTGTCCTCCAACATCGCAACCGATACCAAGTTCTTCTTCAGTCCATGCACATACTTCACATCCGTCAAGGCGTGAGGAGCTCCATGCTGCCTCTGAAAAGCAACCATGCCCACTCCTGAAACATTGTACTTTCCGTCGTCACTCATCTCTATGTGCATCTTGAGGCATTTCTCCTCCAAGGTACTAAATAAACTTTTATCATCGTCATGTGGAATGAGGCTTCACTGTCAAGATACCAAACAAAACCCACCATCGATGACACCATGCATGCGATGAGGTTAAAGTCCATTTTGAACTGAGAGGCTAATGCATCACCTTCCGATCCTTTCGAGGATCCCTTCTTGGACTTTTTCAATGGGCAATTAGTTGCATAATGTCCCATCTCGTGACAATTAAAGCATCTCACTTTAGACTTGTCAACCTTCTTCCCTCCATGAGAAGATTTCAATTTGGAATGGGAAGCCTTCCCCTTCCCTTTCCTTGCCTTACTTGCTAAGGCCAGATTTTATTCTTGTGTGCTCCTCCTGATCTCCTCCTGCATCATATCTGACAACATTCATTCCCAATTCGATAGTTTCTCCCTTCCATCATAGAGTCCTGGTAGTTATTCCAACTCTTTGGAAGGCCGAAGAGAGTGAGGCTCACCATATCATCATCGGTAGTAGTTATTCCCACACTGCTAAGCTCATCTTTGCAAGTGGTGAGCTTGTTCAAATATGTGGAAATAGTATTGCCCTTCTCCATCTTGATTCTTCGAAGCTTATCCTTGAGTGCCAATTTCCTCTAGTCGCTATTGTTCTAGTATAGGTCCTTCAATGTCTTCCACATTGAAAACGGAGTATCCTTCCCATGGAGATTCGAGACAATATGGTCTCGAACTCCCTCAAGGATGATCTGTGTTGCCTTTGACACACACTTCATCCACTCAGCCAACTCTTGTGCATTAGTTGAATCTGGCTTTTTGATTTCTTGATCCATGAATTCCTTCAAGCTGTTGTCTTCTAATATAACCTCCATGTGATCTTTCCATGCTATGTAATTCGAGCTACCATCCAAGGCATACTCGAGTCTCAAGCCATAGAACGCCATTGGCCAACCTTGAAGTATGATAAGAATTCGATTTTGCACTTGCAACCTTGAATGTCAAACTTCTAATTCTTTTCTTAGTATATTGTTCACAGCTTTGATAACCTTTGCTCTGATACCATGTAGAAATTTTGACTGTAGATTAACCTGATAATGCAATATAGCTAAAGCAAAATACTTTAATCTACTTCTATAATCAATTAGCGGAAGCTTAAAAGATTTGAGCAAGATCAAGCAAAACGCATATAACAAGAGAAGAATCAATGCACATGAAACACAAAATAATACTCAGGGGAAAGTCTCAGCTAAAAACCCCACTATTTGTATTATCATTACAAGTTGGAAATATATCAGAATTACACACAAAAGCTGTCTCCTTTGCTCTCCTAATCTTCTATTTCCTTGCGCTGTTTCTCTTGGGTGATCCTACTATTACCAAGTGTAACACTGATCACTCACACTAATCTCACACCTTGTAAAATTGTGCAATCCTCAAGGAATGAATTCCTTCTGCATGCATGAGTTTTGTTTATAGGAAAACACATACAACTGATAGTACATTGTCCCTATCTTTAATCTCAACTGGGTCATTCTCAGGATGGACATGCATCTGAGTTACTGATGAGACAATCTTTAGTTATCAGGAGTACACTAGTTGGATGCATGCATGCATTAACTGACTGAACTCACAATTAGTTCCTCAAACAGTTTGGAACTAATTTAACTGGACTTAACTCAGTAAACTGAGCTAACTAATTACAACTCAAATACAACTCAATCTTATATCCTTAATTAAGGGATAATATCCTTAATTTAACGAATAACTATTGCATGACTTCAGAAAGACTTCTAGCTTGAATTTCTCCAACTAATTGACTCAAGATGAATTAATTAATTATTTTTCAAGCAGCTGGTGAGACTAAATTCGAATTTTAATTCAAGGAAAATTAAAATTGGAATATTCTTGTTGCCACATTTCAACACTCTGTCATCAGCACAGAGAAGATCTAGAGCACATCCTCAACACATGCCCATTCGCTGAACAAAAATGGAGGCAAATGCAAGGACATTTTGAAAGAATGGATTGGGACTAGCATAACATTAAGGAAACAATCCTCCTCCAAAGGAGCCATATATTCTCAATACCATTATTAAATCGAGCATGGGGCCTAGCCTTAGGATTTAATCTATGGGCTATATGGAAAGAGTGAAACCACAACGTCTTTAAGAATAAATCCACCGCTCAGGAGAAGATGTGTGAAGGAATAGTCTAGAACCAAAACGAAACAATCTTAGCTGAGAAATGACACTAAGAAGATTGGAAAGTCCCCCCCCCAAGAAGCTTGAATCCTCTAGAAACTCAACCTATCATCAGAAATGATAGCTCCATCAGCCTGGAAAAAAAATGGGTAGGCTCGATACCCCGAGCTTACTTTACTCCTCCTAGAGAAGGATTCATAAAACCCGATTTCGATGGGGCATCAAAAGAGAATCCGCGGGTGGCAAGTCTAGGAAGCCTCTTCTGGGACCCCCAAGCCAACACTTGGCTAATTTACACTGACTCATAAGGGGTAGCAAGTAACAATGTGGCAGAGTTTGTAGCAGCAAGATAAGGACTTCTAATCACTGTCATAATGGGGTATCAAATCCTAGTTGTGGAAGGAGACCCAAACCTAGTCATAAAAACATTGTCAAAGCTGAATAATGGCACCAAATGGGACAAGCTCAGCCAAAGTTGGAGGATAGCTCGAATTATCCAAGAGATAGGAGAAGTAATTCAAAAGTTTTATTACATTCTGGTCGGCATGTTAAGGGGTCGATTTTCCTGCCAATTGGGGATGCAATCATCAAAATGAATCACTGGAAAAACTATGGCCAGTCCAACCTTGGGATGAGAGATTTAAAACGTTGGTGGAAATACTAGATCAGGATCATAGGCAAATCTAGGATAATAGCCTCCCAGAAACACAAGACCCCGATCGGGGTGCGAGCCAGTGGTTGGGACAACCTGGGTATAGTAATGATACGTACCTCAGAGACATGTATTGCCACCCCTGACACGGTCAAGGTTATGGGTGAAATGACCCATGGCATGTGTGCATGCAAGGGTGGGGGGAAAGGTAGAAGGGAAGGTGGTAAGGTAGGATGTAAAGGAGAGCACGAGAGGAAAGAGGATGAAGTTGGAGTTTTAGCTTGCAGAAGAAGGAGGTACTGTAGAGGAACAGGAAGGCGAAGGCTTCTTTAACTCCAAGCTTGGAGATAACCTGCAACTTTATACGGGTATGTTTTTCATTCTTTCTCCTCCATTGCAATTTTTAGTGCCTAAATCTACCTTAGGCTGAAGAAAGGCAGGTCTAGAGTAACATCAAACCACGCTTAACCTGGTAGCTAGCCCTACCAGGTCGGGAGAGTTCTCTCTCCTTGTCAATCTCAAAAAGAATATGGCAACTAAGGCTTGAGATGACTGAAATTTAATGCTGATTTTAGGCTAGGTATACTTTCTCAGAGGATTTTGATTTATTTTAATGGTTGGTTGCTAGATCAGATGAGGAAGGCAGCTTTGGGTCCAGAAAATGAACTCAGATTTCCAGAGGTTTTTGTGGGGCAAGGTAGGCAAGTGTTTTAGCACTTTGAAATGAATGTGATGGTGATTCTAAAGAGTGGTGAGGAGTTGGAGAGGGCATGTAAGGTTCATGATTCCTCTTCAAACAGTAGAAAACATTAAAAGTTAAATGTATCCTCTAGGCAGAGTAGTGAATATCAATGGATTCTACCTAATTCTCTTGATTCATCTAGTTATGAAGAAAGAAATAGATGTTAGAACACATACACATAAGAGAAACTAAATTACAGAAGAGAAAACAATGCCAAGACACATTACCACAAGAATCCCACAAAATGCTGCAAAACCCCAGTTCATTTCCTTGCCAAACTACAAAAGTGATTTACAATAATGCTCAATGCATCCATAAGAGTCCAACCTCAACAAATGACTAAGAAAGTACAAGATATAGGCATCAAAACACCTATGCTAGCCATCAAGGGTCGAACCCATGAGTCAAGGAACTGTTTCAACAACATCTAAACTAGGCACTACAAAATAGGCAGTGGAACAACTTGCCTCTAAAATTATGAAAACTGATTCATTCATCCTCAAACCAATTCTAACTGATGTATCTACCCCTTAAAGTCATTTTTCATCATATTTACATCATATTTTATCATATTACATAATTAATTTACCAACGAGAGAAGCAAAAGTCAACTTACAGCTAAACTGGGTGAAAATCTGAACAAACAGGCAAAACTGGCAAAATTTCTCCTATCTGCAACGCCATTGATCCTATGCGTAGCACTTTTTCAAGGCCACTTTTGGAAGGCTTCTTGAAGTCCAAATCAGGTGCAGGATATCTCATTGGAAATTTTGGCGAGTCTAATTTCTGGAACAACTTGAATTTCTGAATTGGGAGTCCATTTGCCCCTCCAAAAATAGAATCTCCCAAGTCTGCTTCCTGTGTGGCAAAAAAGTGGCTGAGAGGGCACCTTTTGAGTGTTTTTTGCCCTTTTGGAGACCCAAAACTTGTCCAAAAATCTCAGCCATTCCTGAGCATGCATATTTTTTCATGCTGATTCCAAAAATGCAAACCTTTTTGCAAATGGATGCCCCCAACAAAAGCGTAGCGCCGATGGCGCTACGCACTGCTAAAAAAACCTGTTTTTTGCATTAAAAATTTCAAAAATGACAAAAAATTCTCCAAATTCCTTGAAATTTGGCATGAGTGATCCTTTTTAGGTGCTTTTCTGGGCCAATGATGCTTCGGCCAAGATCTTGAGCTTATCTTGTTCTTTTTTGCTCCTCAAAACTCTTCTTAGCTTGGCCTTTAACCTCTTCACCCTTGTTTTGCAAATTTTGTTCCGGGTTAAGTAGTGATAGGCCATATGGCGCAACATTTTCTTTTCTTTGTTGGCTTTCTCAAGCAATTTCTCCAGATGAATGTTTGCCCTCTCTAACCATGATTCCCAATCAGCCTCAATTTCTTGCTCAAGAGATGTCATCTTGATTTTTCTTCTTTTTGCCACTTGCCTGTTTTCTCTAATTGTTTGCAGCTCCATAATAGTTTGTTTGTCCTCCAGTTGTTTGTTCTCCTGCTCAAGAAAGTTAATGATCCATTTTTCCCTCTCAAGGTCAAGTGATAAGGCTTGGATTTTAGCTTCCTTCTCTTTGATGATTATATCCTTCAGTCGTGAGATTTGAGAGCTCAAATCAGTGTCTACCTCCTCAATCAAAACAAAAATCCCGCTCTTGCCCTTCAGTAGGGCCCTCTACATGCACCTGTTGTTTTCCTTTGTCTCTACCATGTACCTGTTCAGCTGAAGAAGAAGGCAAATCCCCTTTCACCCCTGGTGAAGATAGCATTTTCTTATGATCCGGTGAAGAAAACGAGACCCCTTCCACCCCTGGTGGAGATAGTACTCATTTGGCAGCAGCAAAAGTCTCCTAGTGCCTTTTTCATAAGTGACAAACATTGGCACACCTATAGTTTCAGTCTCATGAACATCTGGCTGGTTTGAAGGCCCTCCTTCCTCTTGAAGCACCGATGGAATCACCTGAGGGCCTTTGAAAATCTCATGTGCAATGAAGGTATCCCATGGTATGTTCAGCAAGCTTAGCTGATGCAAAACAATAATTTTAATCAATGAGAAATGGTAAATGCTACTAAACTGCTGAGGAAAAGGTTTCCTTTGCACATATAGAGCTATCTTCTCAATATTCCTACATATAAAATATGGGAGGTTCATCATCCTCACTCTTGTGAAATGCATCAAAAATCTGACATGGTATGTATATAGATCGGAAAACCTCCCTTCATAGATAAAGTACTTGATAATGAGTTTCATGAGTGGAGAATAACTGTTTTGCAAGTATTTAAAAGGAAAAACCTTGTTGATTTGCCTGTGATAACTAGCCTTAATGTAAGGCTCATAATGCTCTCTGCCCACAAGTTGCCCCTTATTCCACTGTTCACCTACATTAGGGATGCTTGTTGCTGCTGCAATGATTTCAGGTGTCAAGGTGAAAGAGACACCAGCAAGGTTCCCCTGGCCATTGTGAAGACGAAGAACAAATAACCTAGCAAGCTTATGATGATATTTCACCCTCTCTACCATTTCACAAAACGGATAACAATACTGGTGTTGAAAACAAGTTACAGCAAGAGGACAAGCAAGTAATTCTATGAGAGTGGTGGGCTCCTCCCGAATGAATTTCCCTCCTTTATGTGGTTTTCTTGGCACATGAACTTCTCGGGAGGAATCACTAAAAGTTTCATCTTCCCTCCCATAGTCTGAATCTGTCTCCATACTTACGAATTTGGAGTGAAAACTGATGAGTATGAAGAGATTTTTAAAAATATGAGGGTGAGTAATGTATGTAGGAAGTGACTGTTGTTTTCTTTTGGGAAATGAGGGAATGGCTGATATTATGAATGTAGATGAGGGAATGGGAAATGGGAGTTAGGGTTTTGGGGATAGAATAAAGGGTTAGGGTTTAGTAAATGGGAATGGGGTTTGGGAAGTGGGTGCTAATGATTTTGGGAAAGGGAAAGGGAAAGGGATTTAGGGAAATTTAGTTTAAGGGAATGGGGTGTAGGAAAATAATGTAAGGGAATAAAAACAGTAGAAGACAATACCCTATGCAAATTTACAAGACAATTTGGAGGATAGCTAGGGTTTTAGTTTTAGAGACATACAAATCACCACAACCGATGAGAAACTCCTTGCTAGGCAAGATGAGAAGCTTCACTTACTTGACGAGAGGTCAATTGTGAAATTTGAAGCAAAGGAAGGTGATGAAAATTGTTTTGAAGCTCAACAGACAGGTGTGTAGCACTGCCTCTCAGGTGCACAACGCACTTTGTATGCGTAGCACCCGAACAAATCTCAGTGTAAAACCTACGCCAGGTGCGTAGAGCCAGAGCCGAGGTGTGCAACGCTGGTGAAATTTCGAGTTTTTGCTCAGTTTCGCCTCTTTCTCCCAAAAATGCGATTTTTTGCCTTTAGCTCACTCACTTGCAAAAAATGAAGACTTCAAACACATAGAAGAGCTTTATATCCCCTTGGCTTTAATTTTTTCATTTACCAAACCCACTTTTCTAAAGTCTTAGTCATTTTTCTTTAAAAACTCTATTTTTCATTTGAAGTTTGACTTTTCTTGATCAATTGATGGACTGATGCATAGGTGTTTTTGTTTTTTGCAGTGGCTGGAGTTGGCAAGGTGACCAAGAGTAGCTGCTGAACTTATTACATATAGAAACATTTGAAATTACATGAAATGGAAAAAACCCTGTTTTCACCTCAAAACAGAGTTTTGAGGTGAAACAAATTTATGGAGCCTAACAAAAGTAAAATTTATGATTTTATGAGTTTATTTATCTTCCTCATGTCCCTGCTGACCTTTTATTCAGTTTTGGATGACTATGATGACAAACCCTAGACCTAGTGAGACAAAACCCTAAAACTGATTTTTATGAATGAAATGAAACTAGATGATAGTAAATAACCTGAAAAATGTGACAACAGGTCAGCAGATGAATGACATGATGGAAATTGACATAAAACCACTACCATTAGTTGATCCATGACCTAATGGAATGCAGTTGATCAGATGGGACACCTAACATGCATGCAAAAAAGAGCAATTTCATCACTGATGGAGGGATGCAGATACCGACACTAACAGCAATGACGTCCTATTCGAGGTTTTACTAGTGGGAGAGGGGGGAAAGTAGGAAGATCAATTGGGGGGTTGACAATTATTGGTGGCATGCGGTAGGCAACTAATTGCAATTCCCTGGTTCTACATATTTTTCATATGCCTGCTGGGTATTTCATATGGGCTATGTTGTGTTGACCTTGTGTTGTCTGGTTTGGAAAACCCGTGTACTATAAACTGGGGTTGGTACAGGGCTAGTCGTAAAAGGCATGTGGGTGGTGGCAATGAGATAGATGCTGGGGAAAGGGGGGAGCAGTCAACATGGTTCATGGGAGGCAAGCCATACTGTCATAGCCAAAGCACTTCCTAGGCTAACAAGAATCCCCACTGGGAATATGGCAAGGGCAAGGACTTAGAGCAGAAAGATGAGTATGAAAAAGAGAGAGGCAACACTAAAATTTCCTGAGCCGAGGGGGAAGGGTTACCAATTACTGCTTGGAATTTTGTTGGATTGAGGGTGGGCTTGCGCGTTTGGCTTTGGCAAGGGATGGATTACTTGATTGTGACTACAAGGGTAATGAGGAGGGGACGAACAGAGGGATGTTGGAGGTAGACCCCGTCTGGAGACTGGTTTTCTAGCCATATTGGCTGTAGCTTCGATAGTGAAAGGATTGATGAGGAGCATGGTGTGGTGTACCTCACTAGAAATGTTATTGAAGGAAGGAACCAAATTATATTAAATTGTTTTAGATTAACAAATTTTCACTGTGAACAGGTCTCGGGAATTTTTGATATGGCTCGGCCTACGAGAGGTCGTGGACAAGGAAGGCGAGGACATGCCCCTAGGAAGGATAAGGAGCCAAATACATCAGAGCCCCACAGGGGAAGAAAGTCGGTAGAACACCTTATCACTAAAGCTGTTGAGGCTTACTATGAGGGTACTGATGAGGGAATTCAGAAGCTGTTAGAAGAGTGGGAAGAGGAAATAAAGCAGGGCAGTGAGATAGAGGAGGATATGGAAAATTGGAGGACCTTAGTCTCGGACCCGAGCAACACCAGAGGAAGAATTATGTAGTTCAAACATACCTTATATCTCTATTGGTTGATGAAGAGACTTTTGGGAAAAGTTATGGAACAATTCTCGATAGGAATGGGGGTTTCACTCCAAGGTATGCTGAGTTACAAGAAATACTTGCAAAAACTCCAATTCCATCTCCATAAGCAAGACATCAGGTTGGACAGAATTGGAAGGCACATTGCATGCATCCTAGAACTATCTGAGATTCCTAGATCAACAGTCAAGGACCTGGCACCTATGGAATCGGCCTTGGAGGAGCAGAAGGGCTAGTCACTTTCCTATGTTTACTTTTGTTTTATATGCGGATAGATTTTAATTTTCATCATGCGAGTGTATGTATAGCTAGAAATCTAGAGTACGGACACAAAATAGAGACATATATAGCTTGGCTAGAGAGATTAAAAATCTATTGTTTTTGGATGGCTTACAATGTGGATAGGTGGCCAACAGACTTGGTTTCCCTCCTGGGCAAGTTGAGGCCACCTAGCCGATCTATGTGGTGTAAATTTTCCTATGTTTGAATAGAAAATGAAATGGTCCTGCTAAGCATAACAAAAAAATAAAAATAAATAGGGGTGGTGTTTCTAGTGGTTTTCAAACTTTCTTTAATTACCTAAGTTAAGCCTATTTAAAGTAAATAGTTGTAGTGATAATCTTATCTTCAAGTTAGTAACTTTTCTTGAGGGCATCTTCAATGCATCCACCATCTCTGAAAATTATGAAATATTAGTAGTATGTTGCACTAAATAGACAATGTTGGCATAGAATCCTTTTTTATTGGGTGTCACAAATTTTTTGATATTTTATGATTCTTGGTTTCAATTTCCATGCTAAGACTGGATTCATCATGCCTGCTAGGATTTTTAGTTGTGCACATATCATATTTCTTACTTCTAATTGTATAAAAAACTAAGAGTATGCACAATGACATGTAGTGACATGTGGGTGTCTATTTTACTCAATGATATGCTTGATTTTTAACCCATTCCAATCCTACCACAATGAAATTAAGAGAGACAAGGACACAAGAAGGACTATCAATAAATGAAATTAGAGACTTTAGAATGCAACTCAAATTGTACCTAAATGTAAGGATAAGTATTTGCACCTGCCTAGTCACTAATGAGCATCGAATCACACTGTAAAAAATTCCTTGCATTATGAGAATTTGGTTGCACCTGCACTAATCCTCTGTGGTAGTTTCTTGACCTTCCTATAGATATAGTTTTAGAAACAATCCTACTCTTGCAATTATTCCCTATATGGATCATCGTTGTCCCCCCTTATTGATAGTTATTTTTCAAGGAAAAAAATAGAACTCTCCAATTGCATCATTGCCTTTCAAAACAATGCTTGAGTATTTCTAGGTGATTATCGAACCAGTCTCTACTTAGGTCCATGAAATCCTTGATTTGTCTCCATAGCACAAACCTTTTTTCGTAATAAAATTATAAATTGTACGTCTTCATTCCTCGTCCCCGAAATACCAATTCTTTACAGTGGAATACATTATCGTTGCTCCCTCGGTGCAATAAAGGTCCACTAATGTGGCATGGAGATGATTGGTGTCATAAAATGGTGCAGTGCATCCTTCAATATCTGTCACATAATGCCTCTCAGCTCACAAAACTCCTCTCATCTACAACAATAAGATTCCTCTCAAATTGCCTGGTCTCCATCTCATCCATCCTTAAATAAGTGGATATGTCCATGCGTGACAAAGTGTACTTGGGGATTTATTAGAAGGAGTTATTACTAAAAAAAAAATGCAATGCAGCATAATAGTTATCAACAGGAGGAACAACCCTTCCAAGCTACTTCCTAACTATATTAAGATACGATAACCTCAACTCCATATAGAGTCTACCTATGCATGGTAGCAATGAAAACACTGTAAAAAAACAACATCTACAACAACGTTGGTCAATATATTCTTCTATTCAAGGGCATGCCCATCTTTTGAAAAGTATCAAGAAAGTCAGGGTCCAATCATCTAGGCTCCTCTTCTTCCTCTACTCTCTCTGTTTAGGTTCAAATTAATAGAAAATGTCTTAGGAATTGATGGGTGGTTAAAAGTTATCAGACCATTTTGGTTCTTCCATTTTTAGTCATTGTCTATAAGCATTGAGTCTAAATTGCAAAAGCCATTCAAGTTCCTTCTTTTTAGCTGAAATTAAACTAAGCGTTGGAGAGGTATAAGGTTTAATGGATCTAAGTATATTATATTAAAAATCTAGTAACATGGTTTAAAATTATAGGCATTGAGATCAGAATCTAAGGATGAAACATAAAAGATTTTATGTTCATGATTACAAGATATTTAAATTTCATGTAACAAAGTTTGAAGAAGGTTTAGTATTTGCATCCTACTAGAAAATTTTCTTGCATCACTCAAGCACTTTGAATTTTGGCATGGTAGAGTCCATTACACAAATAATAAACCACTAAAAAAAGGTGAAAATAAATAAAATTTCATGCATTCTGACCCTAGAAAATTTAGGGAGGAATGAACTGATATGTACAATAAGGACATGCAAAATGCTTACTTGTCCATTCTCTTTTGATAAATTGTTGGTTGCAATCAAGATCTGCATTATCATAATAATTAAACTCTTTGTAAAATAAGCACATGAAAAATGCTTACTTGTGCATTGTCTTTTGATGAATTTTTGTCCACAATCAAGATGTGCATTATCATAGTCATTAAACCCTCAACTCTAGATACAATTTATGCTTTGATGATATAAACCCTCGAATTTATTTACCTCTAAGAAAAAAAATCATCTTTGCTAAAAAGGAGGATGCTTTGATCATATAAACCCTCGAAATTATTTACCTGTAAGAAAAAAAATAATCTTTGGTAAAAAGGAAGATGCTTTGATCATATAAACCCTCAAAATTATTTACCTATAAGAAAAAAATCATCTTTGGTAAAAGGGAAGAACTCTCCAGAGTCAAAATTCATACCCATGTACAAATGGCCAAAATCTCCACGCCCAATGACCTTTCCCTTACTCCATCTAATCGTCGGTGCTCTCCTAAGGTGTTTCCCATACAAACTTCATCTGGGGTTCGAAAATGGCCAAAATCTCCACGCCCAATGACCTTGCCCTTCCTCCATCTAATCGTTGGTGCTCTCCTAAGTTGTTTCCCATACAAACACCATTTGGGGTTTGAATCCCATGAAATCCATATATCACGTTAATGGTCTTCCTTCTTCTCTCCTAAGGTGTTTCCCATACAAACTCCATCTGGGGTTCAAATCCCATGAAATCCATAGATCATGTTAATGGTCTTCCTTCTTGTGGAATTTCCACGTAGATATAGGCAAGGAAGAGAAAATGGAGTGCTATAATGTGATGTTGTAATCTGACAATATTTTATTTGAGCCCAGGGCTAAACTCGAAATGAAAAAGAAAAGAACTATTTATAATGGAAAAAATAAAAGAAATATTTATAATATAAAGTAAAATATATAAATTGCAATTGGGTTAAATTATTTATTTTTAATAAGAGTTTGTTATTTTTGTGTAAAACTCTAAATTAAAAAGAATAACAAGAAGTTAAAAATGGTATTGGGAAGAGTGTAAACATTTATATATGGCCTCAATTAATAATAAAAAAGTTAAATTAATAAAAATAATAAAATTCAATTTGTTATATTTTGATTTTGTTATTAACTTGTGAATAGGCTTTGTTACTATACAATGGGCCAATACCATGGCTTATCAATAATATAAGTGGAAAAACCATAACTTATTTCACAACCAAAATATTTTATAACGATATGATAAGATTCTTAATTGTGGATATTCACCCCCACATTACAATAGATATTATTAACTTGTAAAAAATAGCCGTTGTTACAATACCATGGGTCAATAGCATGGATTATCAATACCACATGCCCACAAAACATAAATTATTTCACAATCAAAATATTTTATAACAATATGACAAGATTGTTAACCATGGATATTCACCCTCACTTTACCATGGATATTAACTTGTAAATCGGCTTTGTTACAATACCATGGGCCAATACCATGGCTTATCAATACCACATGCCAAAAAACCATAACTTATTTCATAGTAAAAATATTTTATTTTAATTTAATTTTACAACATTTTTTTAATTCAATCTAAAAGGGAAAATGTTACAATTTGAGATATATCTAAACTCTCTATCCTCTCGACTACTAAAAATATTCCCATAGAAATTAAATTAAAGTTTTAATAAATTAAGTTAAGATGGATCTATGTTGGTTCTATATATATATATATATATATATAAAGAACAGGCATAGATCCATCATAGCTACGGATGTAAGGGCTGAGAGCAAGAAAATCACGGGGACTTCACTAAGGAGCAATACCATACCACATGGGTTCATATTGGGGATATATATTGAGGAAAAAATGGAAAAATCTATTGGGGAAAAGGGTATAAAAAATGGAACTTAAATTCAATGAAAAAATATAAAAGGGTATAAAAATTGTTAATGAAAAAATGGATACCCACAATATCTAGTGGAAGTAGGGGTTTTTTAATTTGAGAAGGTGTATTGGGTTCGTATTGGTAGGGCTTAAATAATGTGATTTTTAAGGGTATTTTTTAATATGCCACGAACGCACCTCATAGGTCATAGGTTCATTGAGTGAAGCCCCCATGAAGCAAATTGACTGATTATAATAGATTAAATATAGTGCATGATTTTTTGAAGTTTTTCATTATTTTATTTTATTTGAAATGATTGATCCAAAATACAGGTTTAATATTTTGCAACCAATTAAGTTTTTTTTAATTTAGATAATTTCTTAAACACAATACAATGTGATCAAATTTAAGAGAGAGTTGGGGAGGAGCGGAGAGAGGGAGGGAGATAGTGAAAAATTTGGAGGGTAGAGAGAGAGTGATGGGGGGGGGGGGGGGGAGAGTGAGTTGGGAGAGAGGGTGATCCGAATCAGATCCATAAACGACTGTCAAAGAACCGTGACTAAATCAAGTCGAACAAATCTCGAATGAAATCCAAAGCAGCAATCGAAAACACCCTGAACCAGTGACCATGGTAGCCAACGTGGAATGATGAGGACCTCAGTCAAAGCACGCTGACCGAGGCCCATGGAGACTGCGCAGGAGGTCGATGTAGCCCCTGGGAGCCTCGGAACGAGAAAAGGAGCTGATTTTTGATGCGCGATTAGCAGGGCGAACAGGGCTGAAATGGTAGAGCCTTAAGCACTCGGTTGCATTGCGAGCCAGAGGACCGTGGGCGGAGAAACGAAAAGCGCCATTGTACGAAGGTGGGACCCACGACCTAGAAACCGATGGTTTGATCAGGGTGCCCTTGAACGGTAAGAGGTTTTGGAGGAAATGGATCGATCACACTCAGCGATCGACGCGTGGCAGTGGAGGTGAGAGAAAAATTGCTGTGATCGCGCGTTATCGGTTGAGCAAGTGAATCGCGCTCGACGTGCATATGACGTTGGATCTGGAGAAGCCCAGACCGGATGGCTAAGATTGCGACCAATAGACAAAAGCGAAATCAACAAGGGAATTAAGCCGCAATTTAAGGGGATTTGGAATCCGTTGACCGCCACGGTGGAGAAAGAAATGAATCAACGAGTAGGTTGGTGCAGTTCCGATGGGGACGCGTGGCTACTTCTCGAGTGTTCATGCTAACGCTGAACAGGGAACTCCAAACACGCAGGTAGTAGGCGAATCAACAGAGGCGGGAGAGGAACCGAACAGGAATGGAGACTGAATGGCTAAAGCCGTGAACCGAGACAGTCGAACAGAGATTTAAAGAGAGCAAAGAGTCCAAGCGACCAAGAGAGACAGTGAACAGCGAACCCTGAGAGGAGGACTGAGCACAGAGAGTAGTAAGGCCAAGTAGAGGAGATAAAGGGCCGAGCTGACCACAGCCAGCATCAAGCACTGGAGAGCTTGAAGAATCAAGCCTTCCCATAGAGGAATTTGTCCAGATTGAGCATCACAGTTGGCTCTTTCCACTGTAGACCAAGGGTCACAAATCTGGTAGGAAGAACAAGAGTCTGTGTACTCCGAGTGGCTTGGGGAATCCAAGAACCACCCTGCCAAGCAAAATCTGCTTCAAGAGAACTCACATTGAGTCCCTGTATTGTAATTTCTCTATTGAAAGACACAATAAAACAAGGCCACCACTGAAGCTGGACCGGAGACGTAGCCCTGGAGAATAGGGTGAACTCCTTATTAAAAACTATTTGTGTCTTTGTGTTGCTTACTGTATTTCTCTGCTGTCTTTCCATTTATTTTCTGTGTATTAGCAATCTAATCGATCCATTGTTTCAATAACACAGAACACACACACCAGCACATGGGTCTGTAATACCTTTTTGTTTAATAAATCTTCAACTAAGGTCACTCATATGGTGATTATCAGATCAGGTGGTATCGGAGCTCTAGGCTGTAAGGTTAGACAAGCTTGTGTTGGTTTAGCTGTGAATGCTCACTAGATCAAAGCTCAAATGAGGAGAAGGAGAGTTGGTGGAAACTAATCCTGAAATTGGGAGAGTCTATTCTCGAAAGACAATGTCAGAAGAAGGTTCTATAGGGCCAGACCCTCAATTCATACAAATTTTCCTAGCTATAAAGTCTATGCTAGAAGAAATGTATAGGGACTCTAGAAAGCATAAGGGTGAAGATTCATCAAGCTCTAAGCAAGATAAGGAAGAAGATGAATCTCATTCCCATGACCACTCAAAAGGAAAGGGAAAAGAAGAAATCTTCCCTACACCTCCTAGTAGCCCTGTGCATAATAAGAAAGCATCTTTGATTAAGTTAGATGTTAAGTTTGATTTTCCTATATATGATGGAGAGCTAAATGCTAAAAAGTTGGACAATTGGATTAGACAAATTGATGTGTATTGCAAAGTAGAAAATATAGACGCAGACAAGAGCAAGATTCATCTAGCAAGCCTTTGCCTAGGGGGCACTGCCTTGGTTTGGTGGGAACGCAGAACCCAAGCTGATATGAGGAAGCATGGTAAGACCATATCTATCTGGAGTGAATTTGTTACTGCAATCAAAAAGGAGTTTTATCCATTGGCCTACATGCAACAAGCCATGATGAGTTGGCAAACTCTTCGGTAGTTGAAAGGGCAAAGTGTACAATGGTATACTCAAGAGTTCCGAAAGAGAGCATTGATGTTGGGTATTTCATTAGACTCACCAGAAACTCTTTTGAAGTACATTGGTGGTCTACACAGCTACATGAGGCATACCATCCTCATGTTTAATCCCACTAATATAGATGAGGTATCTGTACAAGATACTCATCTAGAAGCTAGAGGAAAGAATGGAAATCCAGAAGTTGGGGGACCATCCCAACCCACTGTAAGCAAGAGCAAGGAGAAAAGAAAGCAGAAGTGGAAAGCAAGGAAGGCTAACACTGCTTAGAAAGGCAAAGCCTCATGCACTCATTGTAAAAAGGAGGGGCATGATGATGAGCACTGTTGGATTCTGCATCCAGAGCTGAGACCTAAGAAGTCCGAGGGCAAGAAGAATAAGACTGATGCAGCTATTCAGAAACATTTGGGGTCAGACTCGGGAGATGAAACAATCATTACAGCCACAAGTATAAAAGCTAAGAATTCTAAAGCATCTACTAGTAATTCTGCTCAATCTGTTATTGATGAAGAACATGAGAGAAAAAGGCATGAGCTTTTCCATATTCGAGTTGTTTCCAAAAATCAAAAGATTGATACTTTGTTTGATAGTGGCTCACAAGTAAATCTGATTTCTGAAGCAATTGTAAAGAAATTGGGATTAGCAACTACACCTCATAAGAAGCCATACCCATTAGGATGGTTGAATGATAAAGCACAACTACAAGTGACTAGACAGTGCAAACTCAAGTTTTCTTTTGGGTTAGCATTTGTAGATGAGGTTGAGTTAGATGTAATTCCTTTGGATATATGTGGAATTGTTTTAGGAAGTCCTTACTTGTATGATAGAAAGGCTATTTTCTATAGAGCTGAGAACAAGTATCTACTTGTTAAAGATGGAATCGAATACTTTGTAAGAGCTCATAAGCTCAAGAATAATTATACTCTCATAAACTCATGACAGATGAAAAGAATGATAAATTCATGCAAACATTTCTTATTGATGGTTGTAAAGGAAAAGAAAACTGATAAAAACAATGTATTTGAGGGTTGTAATTCTGATGAGCAAGCTGATATAGAAAAGATTGTTTCTGAGTATGATGTCTTGTTTCAAGGACCTCAAGGTCTGCCACCCAAAAAGGGAATAGTACATGATATTATTTTGCAGCAAGATGTTCCTTTGCCTAACATTGGGATGTACACGTTATCTGCTTTAGAGAATGTTGAAATCAAGAAGCAGGTGCAGGAGTTGCTCTAGAAAGGGTTCATCAGGCCTAGCACATCACCATGTGGGTCACCAATCATTTTGGTGAGAAAGAAAGATGGCTCATGGAGAATGTGCATTGATTACCGAGCACTGAATAAGATAACAATAAAAAATCGTTATCCCCTTCCTCGCATAGATCATCTTTTAGATCAATTGAACGAAGTTGTTTATTTCACCAAGCTGGATTTGCACAGTGGATACCATCAAGTCAGAGTTGCAGAGGAAGATGCATGGAAGATTGATTTCAAAACAAAGCAGGGATTGTATGAATGGCTGGTTATGCCTTTTGGCTTGACCAATGCCCCTGCTACTTTCATGAGATTAATGAATGATGTACTTAGACCTTTTCTTGATGATTTTGTTATTGTGTATCTGGATGACATTCTGATTTTTAGTAAAACGTGGGAAGAACATTTAAAGCATGTTAAGCAGACATTAGATGTTTTGAAAAGAGAAAAAAATTATGTTAAACTCTCCAAATGTGAATTTGGAAAAACCTCTCTAAATTATTTGGGTCATATAGTAGGGGGACGTGAATTGAAAATAGATCCCTCTAAAGTGGCAGTCATTGTAAACTGGCCTAAACCCAAGTCTGCTACAAAAGTGAGAAGCTTGTTAGGAGCAGCACAGTATTGGAGGAAGTTCATTTCAAATTTTTCCTCAATTGCAGCTCCCTTACATGCTTTGACGAGATTGAACAAGGTGTTTCAGTGGGGAGGCAAATAGCAGAAAGCCTTCGACACATTGAAAGAAAAAATTAGTACAACACCTGTACTAGCACTGCCAGATCTACATAGACCATTTGAGATCCAAATTGATGCCAGTGACTATGCTATGGGAGCAATGTTGACACGGCACAGTAAACCCATATGTTATCATTCTGAGACTTTTAATCCTGCAGTAGTCAACTATCCTACATATGATAAGGAATTGTATGCATTAGTTCAGAGTTTGAAAAAGTTGAAACATTACTTAATGGGCAAAGAAACAGTAATACATACTGATCATCAGCCACTTCAATATCTACACTCCCAAACTAAGTTGCAACAATCAAGACATTACAGATGGATGGGTTTTCTACAACAGTTTCATTTAGTCATTAGATATAAAAAGGCCATACATAACAAGGTTGCAGACATGTTATCTAGACCCATTATAAATGCATCTACCATACTTAAGCATAATTCTATGCTGCATGAAAGCTACATAGAATAGTATGATCAGGACATGGACTTTAAAGATGTATATGCAACTTTGAGTCAAGGCAAAAGTGTAGAAGAATTGGACTATCATGTGAAGGACTGACTCTTATATCATTGTGGGAAACTCTGCATTCCACAAACTGAGAGAGCAAAGATAATTAGGGAAGCACACACTTCTCTGATATCAGGTCACTTTGGGGTAAGTAAAACAATTGCACAGCTGCAACGATTTTGCTATTGTCCAATAATGAGTGAGACAGTTTCTAGATATGTAAAGGGGTGTGCTATGTGTGCTAAAAGAAAGCCCAACAACAGAAAACTAGGCTTGTACACTCCATTGCCAGTTCCTTCTCACCCTTGGGAAAGCATTTCCATGGATTTTGTTGGAGAACTGCCTAAATCTAGGAAGGGTCATGATTATCTATATGTTGTTGTGGATAGGTTTAGCAAAATGTGTATTTTGATACCCTGTAGTAAACAGATATAGCTAGACATACTGCAAAATTATTCTTTGAACATGTATGGGTTCATTTTGGATTACCCACTTCTATTATATATGATCGAGACACCTGATTTATGGGAAAGTTTTGGTCCAGTCTGTGGAAACTAATGGACACCAAATTGAAGAAGAGCACAAC
This sequence comes from Pinus tabuliformis, assembly GCA_031772625.1. NCBI lineage: Eukaryota > Viridiplantae > Streptophyta > Pinopsida > Pinales > Pinaceae > Pinus > Pinus tabuliformis. The sequence goes on from CM062818.1 coordinate 1,793,614,291, forward strand.
TTTTCATCCACAAACAGATGGCCAGATAGAAGTAGTTAACAAGATGTCCAGTGATCCAGTTACTGAGAGGATATTACAGCAAACACCCTAAGCTTTGGGATGAACACTTGTGATATGTGCAACATGCTTACAATAGAGCCAAACCCTCTTCTACCCAGAGATCTCCTTTTGAGACCTGCTTTGGTTTCATACCAAGGTCTCCCTTGGATTTTGTCTTTGGTAAAGATACCGTGGTTGATGGACACAGTGATGTGGACAGGGCAACTAGGTTCATTGAACAGATCCAGGAGATCCACCAGGCAGTACAGGAACAGCTGGAAAAGAGTCAGGCCAAGTACAAGGCTAGGCATGATAAGCATCGGTTGGAGCATAGTTTTCAAGTTGGAGACCAAGTCTGGCTGTATATCAGCAAGGACAGGATGCAAGGTGAAGGCAAGAATCCAAAATCTATCAGGTATGGACCCTTCAGGATACTTGAGAAGATTGGTGAAAATGCTTTTCACCTTGATCTGCGAGCTTACATGCACATCTACTTAGTCATGAATGTAGATTGCTTGAGGTTGTTTGAACCTTCAATGATTGAGGACCCTGAAGAGCAGAGTCAATTGCCTTCTGTTGATGACCTACTACCTGAATATCTTAATGAGTTGCAGGAAGATACAGTGCTGGACAGGAAGGTAAGGATGACGCACAGTGGACAGGTGGAATACCTCAGGATTGGGCTTAAAGGTTCGAAGCCGAGCAGTGCGAAGTGGATTGAGATTGGACAAGTGAGATAGCAGTTTCCTCACTTAGTCGATGCTTGAAAAAAAAAACCAACTTTTGGTGGTCCAAAAGCTTTTCAGTAGGGAGGCCGTGATCCGAATCGGATCCATAAATGACTATCAAAGAACCGTGACTAAATCAAGTCGAACAAATCTCGAATGAAATCCAAAACAACAATCGAAAACACCCTGAACCAGTGGCCATGGCAGCCGGCATGGAACGATGAGGACCTCGGTCAAAGCGCACTGACCGAGGCCCATGGAGACTACGCAGGAGTTCGATGTAGCCCCTGGGAGCCCCGGAATGGAAAAAGGAGCCGATTTTTGATGTGCGATTACCTGGGCGAATAGGGCTGAAATGGTAGAGCCTTAAGCACTCGGTCGTGTTGGGAGCTAGAGGACCGTGGGCGGAGAAACGAAAAGCGCCACCGTATGAAGGTGGGACCCACGACCTCGAAACCAGCGGTTTGAACGGGGCACCCTTGAATGGTAAGAGGTTTTGGAGAAAATGGAGCGATCACACTCAGCAATTGACGCGTGGCAGCGGAGGTGAGAGAAAAACCGCTGTGATTGCGCGTTATCAATCGAGCAAGTCGACCGCACTCGATGTGCGTATGACGTTGGATTTGGAGGAGCCCAGATCGGACGGCTGAGATTGCACCCGATAGACAGAAGCAGAATCGACAGGGAATTAAGCCGTGATTTAAGGGAATTTGGAATCCGTTGACTACCACGGTGGAGAAAGAAATGAATCGATGAGCAGGCTGGTGCAGTTCCAATGGGGACACATGGCTACTTCTCGAGCGTTCATGATGACGCCGAACAGGGAACTCCAAGCACGTAGGCAATAGGTGAATCGACGCAGGCTGGAAAGGAACCAAATAGGCATGGAGACTGAATGGCTAAAGCCGTGAATCGAGACAGTTGAACAGTGATTTAGAGAGAGCGAAGAGTCCAAGTGACCAAGAGAGACAGTGAACAGTGAACCTTGAGACAAGGACTAAGCACAGAGAGCAGTAAAGCCAAGCAGAGGAGATAGAGGGCCAAGCTGACCACAGGCAGCATCAAGCACCAGAGAGCTTGAAGAATCAAGCCTTCCCATAGAGGAATCTATCCGGATTGAGCATCACAGTTGGCTCTTTCCACCGTAGACCAAGGTTCACAGAGCTGGTAGGAAGAACAAGAGTCTGTGTACTCCGAGTGGCTTGGGGAATCCAAGAACCACCCTGCCAAGCAAAATCTGCTTCAGGAGAACTCATATTGAGTCCCTATATTGTAATTTCTCTGCTAAAAGACACAATAAAACAAGGCCACCACTGAAGCTGGATCAGAGACATAGCCCTGGAGAATAGGGTAAACTCCTTATTAAAAATTGTTTGTCTTTGTGTTGCTTACTATATTTCTTTGTTGTCTTTCCATCTATTTTTTGTGTATTGGCAATCTGATCGATCCGTTGTTTCAATAACACAAAACACACACACCAGCACATGGGTCTGTAATACCTTTTTGTTTAATAAATCTTCAACTGAGGTCACTCATAGGGTGATTATCAGATCAGAGGGAGTGAGAGGAAGGAAGAGAGAGAGAGAGAGAGAGAGAGATGGAGTTGGAGTGGGAGAGAGAAGGAGGAAATACCAAATACATAGAGAGGTATAGGTGGACAGGGAGAGGAGTGAGAAGGGAGAGATGGAGAGAGAGTGAGGGAGAGAGGAGAGGAGGGAAGAGAAAGAAGATCAGATGATAGAGATAGGGAGAGAAGGGGAAGGGAGAGAGATGGAGACATAGAGATGGATAGGGGGGGGATAGTGATAGAGTTGGACAGAAGAGAGAGAGAGGGAGAGTGATTTGGGGGGGAGAGATGGAGGGAGGTGGGAGATAAGGGATAAAGAGGAAGGAAGATAGAGATGAGGAGACAGATATGGAATTGGAGGTGGCAGGAAAGGGAGGGAACAAGAAAAACATAGAGGGAGAAAGGTGGAGAGAGAGAGGGGGTGACAAGGGACTCATGGAGAGAGAGTGAGGGAGATAGGAGAGTTGGAGGGAATAGGGAGAAGGATATAGGTAGAGAGGGAGAGGAGGGGAAGAGAGAGAAAGACAGAGAAGGGGAAGAAAGGGAGAGAGAGTGTGTGTATGTTTGGGGGGTTGAGATAGAGAGAGTGAATAACAAGGAGACACAAATAAAAATATAGATATTATAAAGTATTATATAACCAACATAGATCCATATTAACCCTATAACTATCAAGTGCTGAGAGGGATCCAATCTCTTGAGGTGCAAACATTTCCTCAAGTTTTGCACTAGAAAAAAAGTTTGCACCTCGAGAGATTAGATCCCACTCGATGCTTGATATATCTGGGGTTAAGATGTATCTATGTCAGTTAATATGAAACGAAAGTAGTTTTTATTTGATATTATAGTCTTAAAAAATAAAATTGCTCTTCAAATTAATTTCAAATTGGAACTAGATCCAATTAGATCCAATGAGTAGATTTTTAAAAATTACATAAAATATTTTTTTAATTAAAAAATATATTTTTAAAATTCCAAATTATTAGAGATAAATAATGCAAGGTTGGCTCACCTATACACCATGTGAGGATGAAGACGTGTTTAAGGAAGGATAACCTTTCAACCAATATTTAACACCATTTCAATCCCCTATCACTTGTAAGTTTAGATTGTGTGACACAATTAATATTGCTAACATAAAAACTAATTCGTAATATTGTAGTACTTGTTAGGTAGTTGTATTTTTGTTGTTAGACTAAATTAGTCATTCATGTTAGTCATTTTTAGTTGTATTACTTAGTAGCTAGTCACATATTTTTACCCGCGACTAATTTAATTATTTATGTTGGTATTTTTTAGTTCAGTCACGTAAGATTGCTCATTTTCGGTAGTATTTCACTTGGAAAAGTTGTAGTGACTAACGTTTTTAGTCGCCTAGTCACTAATTTCTCATTTTCTACTAGTGTTTGTAATAATTTCTCTCAATATTCTCTCCTCATCATCATCACCTTCACCAAGAATTGGTCCTTGTTTTGTCTCATAGAGGTAAACATATTCTCCTTTATACTCAGTTCTCCTAAGTTCTTTCCTTTATAATTAATCACTTAGGTTGTGCTTCAACCTCCTTTGTAATAGAGGCCATTCCACATTTTTATTTCTCAACATCCAACCTTCACTTTTTTCTTCCTCCCTTTCTTGTAGAAGTTGCAAAATTATGCTAACTCTTTTTAATTCAACCATTTCGTGATCAATTCCTTTTGACTCATCCTTCCTCTCATGCCATTTTCTTTAGAATATTATTTTCCTCTGCTATGGCTTGCACTTGAACCTTAGGAATGACTATCATTAGTCATCATATTTTTATTTTTTCAAAGCTTCCTCTTATCCACTATGAGTTACAATCAAGCCATGGAAGCTAGTATTCCCTATTAATATGTTACCCCAATACCTCACCAAGCCTTCTCATTAAATTAGTCTTTTTGTATTTTTTTTGTTTCTCTCCTCTAGAACCTCCTCCCCACTCATTTACCTTCTAGGATTTTGCACGTACTTGTCACCTATCTTGAGAAATCCTATCATTCTCTTATCCTTTAGGGCTTCCTCTCTCCTCTCCTCCTTTCCAATTTATGTTGGAATAATTCAATCTCCTTTTGTAGGTTCTATGTTGCAAGGTCATCTACCACATTTTTTTTTTATACTATTGTTGCTACCTACTATTGTTATCTTTTTAAAATAAAAATTTAAAGACCATATTAATTTCCAAATCAACTCAACACTAAGATATTTTTTCATTCAAGAAAATCACTAGTTCTCCCTTATATGTGACCATTTTTTCCAATTCTCCTTTGCTCAATGCTCCAATATGCTAGGAGTAAACATTTTCCCAAATTTGTTTATCACTTGGTTGTTAATATCTTAAATATGCTCTATCTGAGTTCTGATTCTTTCTCTAGTCTCTCTTGAAAAAAGTAATCACCAACAAATTATTTATTCAAAACAAATAGAGTAGTTATTACCTCATATTTGAACCTTCTAGTCCTGCATCTTTCTAGCTGCAAATATCAGATTCCTAGTCTCCCTCTTTCCTCCACGAGCAATCTTTTTTATCACCTCTACTAGCTACAATACTCCTTCTTTTAAAATTTCCTCTCAATCATTACAGGGCGCATTGTCACTCTAATACCACTTGACATAGTCGGTTAGTATGCTCTTGATCTCCAACCTCTCACGTATGCTTTCCCTTGGTCTCTTTTTTAAAACCACAGAACTTGTCTCTCAAGTGTCATATCTAATCTCTATAATTATACATAGTCCATAGTGTTTGGTTGTGCCACCTTAAGGATGAAACCTCAACCCATATTCTTATCAACTCCTTTATGCATAAACTACTCCAAAGGTGTTTAGCCCTTATCTCCTTATCACTTGTTAAAACATTAAAGAACTAAGCCCCAAACCTTGTGTTATTGCTTCACACTTCATCCTCATGATCTCAGGTTTGGCTTAGTCTAGAGGTATTTCCCTTCTTCTTGTACCCAGATTATCATTAGCCCCAAATTTAACTTATCCAAAAATATCGTAGATTAAAAAGTTTGATCTACATTTCCAAATATATATTAGTAAAGGGTTTTGTTATGGCACTTGGCCCAATCTGAGGGAAATCTGAGGATCCAAAAAAATTGGTAAGAAAATCTTCTGTGAAGTTCTGGATTTCTTCAAATTATATGACTCTGTTACTAGTCCCTCGTCAGTCCTAGGATCTTGCTCATAAGCATGTGCACCTATTTTGGTGGGCATGTATGTGTTGTTGTTTGGATTTCTATCTCTTCCTGAATTTTGTTAAAACCAAATTTCTTTGTAATCTAAGTAAATTCAAGTCGAGGATCACAACCACTTATCACTATGTCAAATGTGTTAAGTCCTCTATTTTTAAGATAAATATGGTATTTGTGAGTTAATGTACTTACAACAAAAATTATGATAGACGAAGCCTTGGAATCTATCAATGGAAAAAGCTCCTTTACCTTTCCTATTGACTCCCAAACGTTTTTCCTCGAAAATAATGTAGAGCATAATGCTCGACACGGATATGATAACTCTAAAAAGTTTCATGGTTATATCCAAAGTGATCAACTATGCTAGTATGGCATTTTTTATAGAGAGTTTCCCCACTTAGACTTCTCCAAGACATATCATCTTACTCTTCCTGTAGTTTTTTTTAGCACATTTGAGAAATTTGTTGGCCCAGTTACACCTAAGAACATTATTGAAGAGTAATGGTTATCCTCATATTATGGTTTCTCATGTCTCCTTTCCCCGCTCTCTCTGTTTAAGCTCTACTGAAGGCTTTGAACTTAGCTTCAAATACAGACTAGCCTTAAAGGCACCTTTGTTGTTTCTATCTGATAGGGTACTCACTATATCAAACTAGTGAAAATTACCGACATACTCTAGCTACGTGGTGAAACTATGCATATACATGAAGGGAAATCAAAGCCATATTCATTACTCACACGAAAAGTATTTATAATGAGTTACAGAAACCCTTTATTTAATAACTTTGTCTACTTGACTCTTGAACTGGCTTTTCTCAACCATGCGCATGTATATATATTTCCTTCAATTGTCCATAATACCTCTTAACCAAAAACAACTGATTGGACATTTTTCCATTATTCCTAAAACTAACTAAAACTCATATTGATGCTTGTTTCTATTACACATGCCCAGTTGGGAAAAATGCCATCTTATCTAAAAGATCCAAACAACTTAATAGTCCAAATTATTTCTAGAAACACGACACATCAAATTACATTAAAATCTTAATATTCCTAATTTATACAAACTACTTTTTTAAGGGAATTTTCTTTCCCTTTGGAAATTTACTTAACCCCCTTAGCGTCTAGACAATAATGAACTACCTAGAGGTTGCAGATGATCCCGCATCACTAATAAACCTAGATCAAGGTACAAAACCATAGGTCAACCTATGAAACCTAGTAACCTATGTCAACCTAATCCAACACAATAAAGCTAGGTCAACTTGATAAACCTCGTAAACATAAGTTAACCTTATAAACATAGTTAACCATGCTTAAGCTATTAGACCTATGTTAACCTAGTAAATATGTTAAACACACACATGGCAGCAACATAATATGAAAGATAAACAGGAGAGTACATTTATTATTAACAAATGATATATGTTTATAGTACATGGTGTGACCCTTGGATTCATATTCCAAGTGGTCTCTTGGACTCCTTTTGGTTGTTCAGCTTCCACACCAACCCTTAGAGGATTAGGTGTCCAACATTCCTCCCCTTAATCTAAAGGGTTATGTATGAGTTGAAGAAGAGAGCTATAATACAAAACGTGAAAAAGTGCATGGCAGCACTAGGCTGAATGTGCTCTCTGAAATGTTGGTATAAAGGGCGATGGTTTAAGGATAACCACCAACACTGGAACGCTTAGTGTAGTTCCTGGAACTCTTCCAAGTCTGACATGAATCTCATGTCTTCAGCTAGAGGAAGTGCTCCTAATGTTTTGAAGAGGGAAACCTTCAACCATGAAAGGGAGGTCTCACCCCGCATAAAAGGGAGAACTTAAACCTGAAAAGGGAATTCTCAACCTGTGATGGTTTAAGGATGACCAACAACTGTGGAATGCTTAATTCAATTCCTGGAACTCTTCCAAAACTAGCAAGAAGCTGAAATATTATGCTGGAGGAAGTGTCCCCAATTCTTTGAAGAGGAATCACCGACTGAAGGCATGCTCAGGACCATCTTTGTCTCTGGCTACAACTCTAAATCTGGTATGGTAGGTTGTGGCTCAGGCTCGCTTGATGTGGCTTTGAAGCTTGTAGATGACCATCATTTCCCCCCCTGTCAGATACAAGGTGAGATGATGGAGAAAACTCAACTGCAAGACTGTTCAATACTCTAAAACAAGTTCTGACATGTGACTAGAATATCTTCTTGGCTATTGATGCCCATTTCCAAGAAGCGATCCATCCAAGATCAATCTTTATTCTTGCAGGAGGTTTGTTTCTGAAGCATCTGTTTGAAGAATGAATAGTTTTATGACAGTGCTTACATGCATGAAAATCAAAATAGTGATCTTTCATATGGCCAACTCGATCACAGTGTTGGCATTTTACAATCTGTTGCTATGGAAGAGGGGCAGAATCTGGAACAGCTGGAGGTGAACTGTCATGAAGGAATCTAGCACTCTGAAACTGGATGGATTTTGAGTAATCTGGAATATGAAAGGACACCTCCTTATCATATCCAAGACCTGTTCTATGCTTATTGTGGACAAGCTCTTCCCAAGGTCTGATGATGGGCTTGGGAAGTGCAAATTGAACTTTTTCATCTGCATGTAACCTTGCTACTTCATTGGGTACTAAATCTGAATGAACTGTAACATTATTGACTTGCTATTTATGGGAGTCTATTTCAATATTCTGAATAGAAACAGGTTCAGAATGATGAATTCACTACTGTAATTCTGCTTGCTGTAGCTAAGATTCAAGCTGCAAAAACTCAATATTCTCTTGTGCATTTTGCAGACACATTTTAATATTGGAAAGAGAGGTTTTGTTGATCTTAACCATCTCATCAACAGTGGAATGTATCAAATTATTCAGTAGTTTTAATACATCATCCATTCGGTCCATTTCAAAACAATAAAATCAGAGGAACTATGTTGTGTTTACCTACAAATGCACCTATAAAATCATAAATAGCTGGGACTATTATATGAGTAGAAAATGTTGGCATTTTGGCACAGGTGTGGCGCTATGGTACAAGTGTTGTCCTTGATGGCAACTCTCTTTGATAACAGATCTCCGTTCAGACTACAGAATGAAGAGAAATCTCATATACGCAGGTTAATTAAGTCCAAATTGCGTATACACGCTGGTAATATGCATACTAAGTCGCGTATACGCAGGTGAGCTATATACGAAGGCGCGTATACACGCAGATTCATGAAAAGAAAAGGGCGTATATGTCGGGAAACTTCCCTTTGGTCCGTGGTAGTTAGTCCTCGGTACTTGAGCCTATGTCTTTGGACCAAAGTATCTCGACAGACGTGTTGATCCCTAGTTTGTAAGTTGATGGTATTGGATTTCTATGGTTTTGGCTCTTGGTATTGAGCAAGGCCTAAGGCTATATAAGGAGAAGAAGATCATTAGGCGTTATTTTTTTTTGAAAAGGCTTGAATATCTGAAAAAGAAAGAGATCTGGTATGCAGGTTCTGGGTTGCTTGATCTAAGCTAAGGAGAGATCACATCGGTTGATGGGAGACTAGATCTAAGGATAGATCGGGATCTAATGGTTTGAAATGCACTATTATGATATGGTTGATTATGCGTATTTCTAGATCTGCATACTGACGTAATGTTATGTTCTGGATCTAACTGATGTCTGGTACAGCTGCAAGTTGAGAGAATTTATTTTTAGATCTGTACGCAGGTTGTCTTCGGTAAAAGTGCGTGTATACGCGGGTTGCTCTCATTGAAGTAGCGTATATCTTTTGAAGCTTGATTTTTGGGTTTACAGTTGGATCTGACTATTATTGCAGAGTTCTATAGTCTGCTCTGTGTTCTGGTAACTGGTGATTGACAGGGTTTCAGTGGTTCAGTGATTCAAAGATTGATGATGCTAGTATTGGTTGTTTTGTGCTTCAATGATCTGTTGTGAAAGTTGAATGAATTGTGGTCTTCAGATTGTAATGTTGTGCTTCAGGAATATCCAGTCTGAAAATGTATGAAAGGTGGTACCTGAAAGAAAGAAGATTGTAGGCCAGCACCTACGTACTAGTATCTTGGCTAGTACAAGAGCAAAGGGGGTTGGATCTCCCTTCCAAGGAAGTTTGGAGAACGAGAGAAGGTTGTAGCCTTCTGCAGGTTGTAGCCTGCGTACTGGTATAAGGCTGCACCAGTACAAAAAGAGTGTAAACTGAAGTTTCATATTAAAGAAAGATAGAGACGACTTGCAGCAGGTGGTTTTCACCCACATTGGGTTTCCACCTTATATCATGGTGTTCATGTGTGTGGTTTTTTGTGTGCTCTGTTCTACTGCATCTGTTTACTCTTAATATGGTGAATAATGTCCTTATGCATTTAACTGAAGATAAACTAACTGAATTATAAGATTTCTGGTTATACGCTGTTTTCTTTAGACACAGTTGCATGTACACGCTGGTTCACTTAACAAAAGTAGCGTATATGTTTCTGAGCACTGAAAAAGTTTTATAGTTCTGATAATACTGATTCACCCCCCCTCTCAGTATTATTTCCAACAATTGGTATCAGAGCAGGTCCTTCAGAGAAGCTTGACCGCTTGAAGGCAGATCGTTCATCATGAGCAACTACAAGAAAGAAGCATCAATCAGGCCACCGGTTTTTGATGGGACAAACTTCAATTATTGGAAGGTAAGAGTTACTGCCTATCTTCAATCTCTTGGTACAGAAGTTTGGAACATCGTAGAGACAGGCTACACTTTTCCTTCAGCTACTCCTACAGATGCAGCCGAGAAAAAGAAATATGAAACAAATGCGAAAGCAGTCAATACTCTATTGGGATGCATCTCTCAATCAGAATTCATGAAGGTAATGCACTATAAATCTGCAAAAGAAATATGGGATAAAATGGTCACAAGCTATGAAGGAGACGATCAGGTAAAACGTGCTAAACTTCAAACTCTCAGGATTAAGTATGAGACTCTCAGAATGTATAATGATGAAAGTGTGGCTAACTACTTCCTTAGGGTAGATGAGATTGTCAATTGCATGCAAAACTTGGGTGAAGAAATAAAAGAGGTTATTGTGGTTGAAAAGGTTCTAAGATCTTTGTCCCCCAAGTTTGAATCTAAAGTGTCTGCCATAGAAGAAAAGGAAAATTTGCAAATTCTTACTATGTCTCAACTTCACGGAATTCTAACCGCTTATGAAATGAGAAAGGGAGGCCCATCAGACAGAAGAGAAGCTGCTTTCAAGGCTTCAGGCAAAGAAGATTACTATGAAGCAAGTCACCTGCCAGAAGATGAAGAAGAGGAATCAAATTTTGTCAGAAATCTTCAAAGGGGTTCTGGAAGGTTCAGAGGTAAGTTACCTTTTAAATGCTTTGCTTGTGGAAGAGTAGGTCATTATGCTGCCAAATGTCCTCACAAAGATAAGAATGACAAGGGAAAGGAACCTGTTAAATGGAACAAGAAACAATATGAAAAGAAGAAAAGTTATTACACTCATGAAGATAGTGATGGACTTTCAAATAGTGATGAAGATGAACAAGGTAATAGATATAAACTCTTAATGGCTTTTGAAGATGATGACTACATGGATGCTATAGATGTAGAAGGATTTTATGAAGAAATGAAAGATCTCAAAGTTTGTTTAGAAGAGAAGAGTGCTATTATTGATTCTCTACAATGTCAACTAGCTGAAAAGGAAAAACATCTTGAAAAATTGGAATGTGAGATTGTTTGTCTTAGAAAGGAGATTGAGAAAACCAAAACAATTAATCTTAAGTTTGTTAAAGGATCTGAAACCTTGGATGAGATTATCAATGTGCAGCGATCTCCTCTGATCAAGACAGGTCTTGGATATAATGGAGAAACATCTCAAGCCTCTACCTCTAAAAGTTATCTTGATGCAGCAAGGAGAAGCGAGCAAAGGCCAAATAAAAGTCATCAGGTGAATCAGGGACAGTCTATCTCAAAAACAAATAAAGACCATCAAGAAATTCGGGGACAAACTGCCTTAAGGACAAACAGAAGCTACAATCAGCCACAGGTAAAATCTTCCCAATTTGCTCCAAGAATGAATAGAAGCTACAATCGGTTGGATGATAGACCTGATTATCGCAGAAGTTTCTTTAATGGCCAATGCTTTTCTTGCCATAACTTCGGTCACAAAGCAGCTCAATGTGTTGCCTACAAAACAATCATGACTAGAGAAGCTCAAAAGCAAGGGAGAATGACTGGAACCATGAAAAGGACTTATAACAATTTTTCGGTTCTTGAAAATGAAGTTGAATGCTCTATTTGTAATAACTTTGGTCATGAAGACTCTGAATGCAGGAGTAGGTTCCGGAAGACAACTCAGAAGGAACAAACCTCAAATGTTAGAACATGGAGAATAAAAGAATCACAACCAGAAAGATGTGGGATAGCCTTTTATGCAGAAGGTCAAGAAAGTCTATGGTACATTGACAGCGGATGTTCGAAGCATATGACAGGGGACAAAGAAAAGCTTGAGTCATATACCGCATTAGAAAAGGGGAAGAAAGTTTCTTTTGGGAACGATATCTCTGCTGCCATAAAAGGAAAAGGTGTTGCTCCGTTGAAAGAGAAGGTCAAAGCAGGAAATGTTTTATATGTTGATGGATTGAAGCATAATCTTCTGAGTGTCAGTCAGATGTGCGATCAAGGAACTGAGGTAATATTTAGATCAAATGGATGTTGTGTTCGCGATCTTGATACAGGTAAAACAGTGATCAAAGGAAGAAGGACTCCAAATAATCTATATATCTTTGAGGAAAGACAACAATGCTACTTAAGCAAGGATGATGAACATTGGCTATGGCATCGAAGGTTGGGGCATCTAAGCTTTTCACAAATAAGGAAAGCATGCAAATATCAGGCAGTTCGTGGTCTTCCAGATATCAAAATTCCAGACAATACCATATGCAAATCTTGTCAGTTTGGAAAGCAAACCAGAACTAACTTTCCAGAGAAGGAAGGATCAGCTAGCATGCCTCTCGAGCTAGTCCATACAGATGTATGTGGTCCATTTAGGAAGAGGACACCTCGAGGAGAAGAATATCTGATATTATTCATTGATGATTTCTCCAGATTTGTTTGGTTAGGGCTCATGAAGCACAAAGATGAAGCATTCGAAAAATTCAAATCCTTCAAAGCCTTGGTTGAAAATGAATCAGGACACAAAATTAAGTGCCTCAGATCTGACAGAGGTGGGGATTTCACCTCAAACGAATTTTTCGATTTCTGTGAAGAACATGGGATAAGAAGAGAATTCTCTACAGCTAGAACTCCTCAGCAAAATGGGGTTGTGGAAAGAATGAACAGAACAATCCAACAAATGGCTCGTGCTATGCTTGATGAGTCAGGTACTCCCGCAACCTTCTGGGGTGAAGCTGCACATGCTGCGGTTATTATTCTTAACAAAACAAATGTCCGAGTAAACAGCACTCAAACACCTCACAAGCTCTGGAGTGGTGAGACTCCTTCGGTGAAGCACTTCAAAATCTTTGGGAGCAAATGTTATATTAAGAATACTGATGAGCAACTTGGCAAACTTGAACCAAGAGCAGATGAGGGCATTCTTCTTGGTTATTCTCCACATAGCAAAGCATACAAGTGCTACAATAAAAGACTTGGCAGAATTGTTGACAGCATTGATGTAGTGGTTGATGAGAAGGGATATGTTCCTAGGCAAGTTCATCATGAAGACATTGAAGAAGATGAAGGCCACCCTCAAAGGCAGAATGATGAAGAAGAAGAACCTCAAGAAGAAGAAGAACCTCAAGAAGAACCAGAGGAGCAGACAAGAATAGAAGAAAAGACTCCATCCAGATATGTTCAAAGGAATCATCCAGAATCTCAGATTGTGGGGCAGAAAGAAGCAGGAGTTCAAACAAGAAGGACACTTGCAGAAGCTTCAAGCTATTTGGCATTACTCTCCTCCACTGAACCACAAAATGTGAAAGAGGCATGCAAAGATGAATGTTGGGTCAAAGCAATGGATGAAGAACTTGAGCAGATCGAAAAGAACAACACTTGGGAATTAGTTCCTAGACCAAAAGATAAAAATGTAATAGGAACAAAATGGGTCTTCAAGAATAAATTGAATGAAAATGGAGAAGTAATTAGAAACAAGGCCAGACTTGTTTGTAAAGGGTATGCGCAGCAAGAAGGAATAGATTTTGAAGAGACCTTTGCTCCTGTGGCAAGACTTGAGGCCATCCGAATGTTCCTTGCTCTCTCAAGCTTTCAAAACTTCAAGGTATTTCAAATGGACGTGAAATCAGCCTTTCTGAATGGAGACTTAGAAGAAGAAGTATATATTGAGCAGCCAGATGGTTTCATTCTTGGGAATGATCCAAACCTTGTATGCAGATTGAAAAAGGCCCTCTATGGACTCAAACAAGCTCCAAGGGCTTGGTACTATCGGTTGGACAAATATCTTCACCAACAAGGCTTTTCAAAAGGATCAGCAGATAGCAATCTCTATATAAAAGTTGAAAATAACAAATTGCTAATTCTTGTTGTTTATGTAGATGATATTATCTTTGGCAGCAATGAAGAAACTATGAGTCAAAACTTTGCCTTGGTTATGCAGAAAGAATTCGAAATGTCACTTCTTGGAGAATTGACATATTTTCTTGGATTGCAAATCCAACAAAATGAACGAGGTATCTTCTTGTCTCAAACCAAGTACCTCAAGCAGATCTTGAAGAAGTATGGCATGGAAGATTCAAAGCCAGTATGTACTCCCATGGTTACAGGATGCAGCCTCAGTGCAAATGATGAATCAACAGCAGTTCACCAACCCACTTATAGATCCATGATTGGGAGTTTGCTTTATTTGACAGGTACCCGACCAGATATTACACATGCAGTAGGAATTGTTGGAAGATTTCAAGCCAACCCAAAGGAAACTCATCTTCAGGCAGTCAAAAGAATCTTCAAGTATCTTCAAGGGACCAAAAACTATGGCTTATGGTATCCTAGAAACACAGATCTCACTCTTCATGCTTACACAGATGCAGATTGGGCTGGAAGTGTGGATGATAGGAAAAGCACAAGTGGTGGTGCTTTCTTCATGGGTTCCAGATTAGTATCTTGGTTCAGCAAGAAACAGAGTTCAATTGCCTTATCTACAGCTGAAGCAGAATATGTGGCTGCAGCATCTTGTTGCACACAACTTCTTTGGATGATGCAAACCTTGCAGGACTTTCAAATCATGTGCACTCCACCAGTCTCTATCTTATGTGATAATACAAGTGCAATCAGCATTTCAAAGAATCCAGTCATGCACTCAAAGACCAAGCACATACCAATCAAGTACCATTTTCTTCAGGAACAAGTGCTTGAGCAGAAGGTCAAGCTGGAGTATGTTCCTTCTAAGGAACAAGTTGCTGATATTCTCACAAAACCACTGCCCAGGGAAAATTTTGAATATCTCAGACAAAAGCTGGGAGTAGTTGATGCTTCATCCTGCTACTAAAGATTGTCTGTTCTACAGAAAAGTTGGTATACGCAAGTTACGTAAGGGATATCTGCGTATATACGCTGATTTATGCTGGGTAAGTCGCGTGTATGTTGTACGCTTGTTGCAGAAAGTATATCCGCAAACATACGTTGGTTTATGCAGGAGAAATCGCATATATGGAGTTCTGAACAGCAAGGGCAAACTCTGGTTTGAAAAGGTCTGAGATGGGTGTGTCAGAATTCTTCAGGCACAGTTTCAGGGGGTGCAGCAGGCACAGGTTCAGGGGGAGCAGCTTAAAAGTCTCATAAAGCATTGTTGGCATTTAGATGTTTTGGTTGTTGGTTTCAGGGAAAGGAGCTCAAAAAGAAATCCTGGTTGCTGATCTAAAAGATGTTTATCAGATGCTGCTGGTGATTTTCATAAGTCTTGGTCTAGATCTGTTGTCTCTATGTCATGTATCTCTTTTGTGATATCTCTTTTATGGTGTCAAGGTCATGTAACGGCCTATGTTAGTTTCCCCACTATGCCTGGGATGAATGATGTAATATAATTGGTTGTTTCTGATGTGTCCCCTCTTGGTAGGGAGTATGGATGTATGTATTGAGTCGTTT
The DNA here is from genome assembly GCA_031772625.1 of Pinus tabuliformis. Classification (NCBI taxonomy): domain Eukaryota; kingdom Viridiplantae; phylum Streptophyta; class Pinopsida; order Pinales; family Pinaceae; genus Pinus; species Pinus tabuliformis. Next base: position 1,793,629,910 of record CM062818.1, read on the forward strand.
GGTTATAGGAAGGTCCCTTATGGTGTATAAGTCTTGGTTCTTGTTGAAGAACATCTTTTGCAGATCTGGCCTACAGTCAGGGAGAGCATGTTTCAGCACAGCCAAGCAGAGATATCAGCATGTACTCAGGGGGAGCTCAGCCCTTTGCCCTTGATGACAAAGGGGGAGAATGATTCTAAGAATCTTGGGGTTGCCATCAAGTCCAAAGGGGGAGATTGTTGGCATTTTGGCACAGGTGTGGCGCTATGGTACAGGTGTTGTCCTTGATGGCAACTCTCTTTGATAACAGATCTCCGTTCAGACTATAGAATGAAGAGAAATCTCATATACGCAAGTTAATTAAGTCCAAATTGCGTATACACGCTAGTAATATGCATACTAAGTCGCGTATACGCAGGTGAGCTATATACGAAGGCGCGTATACACGCAGATTCATGAAAAGAAAAGGGCGTATATGTCGGGAAACTTCCCTTTGGTCCGTGGTAGTTAGTCCTCGGTACTTGAGCCTATGTCTTTGGACCAAAGTATCTCGACAGACGTGTTGATCCCTAGTTTGTAAGTTGATGGTATTGGATTTCTATGGTTTTGGCTCTTGGTATTGAGCAAGGCCTAAGGCTATATAAGGAGAAGAAGATCATTAGGCATTATTTTTTTTGAAAAGGCTTGAATATCTGAAAAAGAAAGAGATCTGGTATGCAGGTTCTGGGTTGCTTGATCTAAGCTAAGGAGAGATCACATCGATTGATGGGAGACTAGATCTAAGGATAGATCGGGATCTAATGGTTTGAAATGCACTATTATGATATGGTTGATTATGCGTATTTCTAGATCTGCATACTGACGTAATGTTATGTTCTGGATCTAACTGATGTCTGGTACAGCTGCAAGTTGAGAGAATTTATTTTTAGATCTGTACGCAGGTTGTCTTCGGTAAAAGCGCGTGTATACGCGGGTTGCTCTCATTGAAGTAGCGTATATCTTTTGAAGCTTGATTTTTGGGTTTACAGTTGGATCTGACTATTATTGCAGAGTTCTGTAGTCTGCTCTGTGTTCTGGTAATTGGTGATTGACAGGGTTTCAGTGGTTCAGTGATTCAAAGATTGATGATGCTAGTATTGGTTGTTTTGTGCTTCAATGATCTGTTGTGAAAGTTGAATGAATTGTGGTCTTCAGATTGTAATGTTGTGCTTCAGGAATATCCAGTCTGAAAATGTATGAAAGGTGGTACCTGAAAGAAAGAAGATTGTAGGCCAGCACCTACGTACTAGTATCTTGGATAGTACAAGAGCAAAGGGGTTTGGATCTCCCTTCCAAGGAAGTTTGGAGAACGAGAGAAGGTTGTAGCCTTCTGCAGGTTGTATCCTACGTACTAGTATAAGGCTGCACCAGTACAAAAAGAGTGTAAAATAAAGTTTCATATTAAAGAAAGATAGAGACGACTTGCAGCAGGTGGTTTTCACCCACGTTGGGTTTCCACCTTATATCATGGTGTTCATGTGTGTGGTTTTTTGTGTGATATATTCTACTGCATCTGTTTACTCTTAATATGGTGAATAATGTCCTTATGCATTTAACTGAAGATAAACTAACTGAATTATAAGATTTCTGGTTATACGCTGTTTTCTTTAGACACAGTTGCGTGTACACGCTGGTTCACTTAACAAAAGTAGCGTATATGTTTCTGAGCACTGAAAAAGTTTTATAGTTCTGATAATACTGATTCACCCCCCCTCTCAGTATTATTTCCAACAGAAAATAGTATCAAGAGTTAACTGTTCCATGCCACTTCAAAGCCAATTTTATTTTAGCTCACGACACAAAATTATATTTTGTTCATAATCAAGACACCATGCTCCAAAACTTGCTTGGTAAGCTCAACTGTCCTTTACAGAATCATGTGATTATGAGACAGATAACACTAGCAAGAAACTAAAACCGATAGCTAACAATAGATTCCCCAGAGGTGGTACTGGTTATATCTTGGGTGTCTTCTTATAGGTGTTTATGGTAGCCTGTGCTCCCATATGCATGTCATGAGGTGAAAGATTGAAAAAAATTGCTTACCTGAAACAAGAGATCCTGAAGTGAAGTGAAGTGAGACCAAATTTCCATCACCAAAGGAGGGATTGTCAGACATTATATTGTTCAAGTACCAGTTGGAGGAATATGCAAGAAAAAATCGTTACCCAAGCCTGTTTACGAGACTACACAAGAAGGGCTGCCCATGAGCCCAAATTCTGTTCATCTGTTATTGTCGATGGGATCAGGTATGTTTCTTCTTGGTCAGATTTCAAGAAGCGCAAGGCTGATGAGCATGATGCTGCCCAAGTTGTTGTAGAGATGTAGGGTTTGGTACCCAATCCACTATATAAGATGGGACAATATAAGTATCTATTTCAATAGTATACACAAAAGTGTAGTTTACCACTTCCTAACTATCACTGCCAACGTTCCGGACCATCACATTTGCCAACTTATACATGTACCGTTCATAATAGTTTCCTGCTCCTAAACATTTAGCTCCAGTATGTGTTTGTTGGACTAAATAGTAATATGTTCCCAATATTTTGTTTCCTTATATCCAAGACTCAAACCGAAGCCTCTATTTCTTTGCGTCCAGTTTCTGCCTGGTCAGATTCATGCGAATGGAAGCAATTTCTTCGATGACGTTGAGTTTTCTCTCCCTCAGCAATGAGGAAATGAGGCACAAATATGACTTTACAAGTCTCGATGAGGATTTCAAGTTAGACCAACAACAACATGTGAGGAAATGCCCTCCAGATGCAGATCGGATCGAAGGCCGACCAAGATCAAACGCCCGACCTCTAGATCGTCTCAGCACATCCATGGAAATTGGCTTCTGGCCTTCTCAGTATCCATCGATAGCAACAAACCATTCTTGATCTCAGAAAAACGTAGAATAAATTTCAAGTGTCAGTTAGTAAGGCATTGTCATTCATGTTGTAGTCAGCATTCCTTCTGTAGATGGCTATGGAGTTTCTTGCTGAATAAATACACAATCAAAAAACTCCTTCAAGAATCCACCAATGCTGAGCATATTCCATAAGCTCTTAAGAATCCAAGTGTATTTTTCGAAAGCTTGGAAATTGTCGTAGCGGCACTATATTCAGTCTGGTCTCACTAGGGTGTATCATTTCATATTGAAAAACAATATATCAAACTCCCACATGGGCTCCACTTCACCACTATCCAATACGCGGCTCCGATACGGATCGGATATGCCACTTCTCCCATCTACTATGCAGAAGCCTGGAATAATTTGATTGTGATTTGCAGAAGAAGAGAGATGATAAAGAAAGTGCAATTCATTAGCTATTTCTTCACCATAAACACATATCTGCCTAGGTCGAGTGCTAAGTTGATGCTTCTCCTCAAAATCGTGCTATCAATGTAACGTTCATGTTGTGTTAGCGCTGAAAAGCTGAACAGAATGACGTTTCTTTTCTTTTTTTTGCAGATTACTACAGAGAAATGGCTGAGCAGACTCAGAATGGCAAGACAGAAATGGCAGAGAGTGATTTTGAATTGGTTTTCAAAACTGTATGCAACACAGGCCAACACTATTCAAGGGAATATGAATCGACTCTTCAAATCCTTGGCGAGCAGCAATGATATTTTATGTCAGCGTTAGAGAATATTAATGGTTAGATGTAGTGTGGCAGAGTAATGCCTGGGCAGAAATATGATAGGTATAGTTCTAAAATGCATAGAGAGATAGACTTGATTTGCTCAGAAAAATTAAGAGAAACATGTTCAACGATTTGTGGGCAGAGATTGTAGCTAGAATTTAGTTGAGAAAATATTCATGAAATGCAGAACTAATGGCAGAAATGACCTGCACAGAAACACCATAAAACAAGTGGCTCAAATATGAGTAGGGAAGGATATCGTCTGCTTTGATACCATGTTAAACACACACATGGCAGCAACATAATATGAAAGATAAATAGGAGAGTACATTTATTACTAACAAATGATATACATTTATAGTACATGGTGTGACCCTTGGATTCATATTCCAAGTGGTCTCTTAGACTCCTTTTGGTTGTTCATCTTCCACACCAACCCTTAGAGGATTAGGTGTCCAACAAAATCTAATAAACAAAGTAAAGATAACCAACCTAATAAACGTAGGTTAGCCTATTAAACATAGTAAACGTAATAAACATTGGTGAACCTAGCAAACATAGTCATACTAGTTAACTCATAAATATAGGTCAACTTAGTAAATCATGGTTCACCATGGTTGACTATGGTTAACCTCGTAAAATTAATAAACATAGGTTAGTGTAGTAAACCTAGTTCAACCTAGTAAAACTAATAAACCTAGGCCAACCAAGTAAACCGAGGTGAACATAATGAACGTGGTAAACCTAATAAACATGATAAACTTGGGTCAACCAAGTAATCTAGGTCATCCTTGTAAACCTAGGTCTATCTTATAAATCTAGGTCATCTTAGTAAACCTAGGTAAACTTAGTAAGCCATAAGTTTGCCTAATAAACCTAATTCAACTATTAAATCTAGTAATTCTAGTAAATGTAGATCAATCTAGTAAACCGTGGTCAACCTACTAAACCTAGGTCAGCCTAGTAAATCTAGTTAACCTAGTGAATATCAATAAACCTATAAATGTATTAATCCTAGTCAATATAGGCCAACCTAATAAATTTAAGTCAACCTAGTAAACATAATAAACCTAATAAACATTGGACAAAATAGTCAACCTAATAAACTTAGGTCAACCTTGTAAATGTATTAAACATAGTAAATATAAGTCAACCTAATAAATAAAATTCAACCATGTAAACATAATAAACCTAATAAAAATTGGTCAAAATAGTCAAGTTAGTCAACTGAGGTCAACCTAGTGAATCTACTAAAAGTAGGTCAACCTATTGTAGCTAGTAAGCATAGGTCAACATGGTGAACCTGGTAAAGTTAGGCCACCATATCAAACCTAGTTAATGTATGTTAACCTATTGAACATATGTTAACTTAGAAAACTCAAGTCATCCTAGTAAACCTAGTAGACTAAGCTCAACCTAATAAATGTTGTAAACCTAATTCAACCTAATAAACCTAATAAAACTAGGTTAACCTAGCAATCGTAGGTCTACCAAGTCAACCTAGTAAAACCATGTCAACTTAGTAAATATAGTAAAGCAAGGTTAAATTAGTAAACCTATTAAACCTAATAAACATAATAAACATACGACAACATAATAATCCTCAATCAACCTAGTAAACCCAAGTCAACCTACTAAACCTAAGTCAACCTAGTAAATCTACTAGACCTAGTAAATATATGTTGGCATAATAAACCTAGGTCAACCAACTAAACATAGTAAACCTAATAAACTTTGGCCAACCTAGTAAACATAGGTCAAATTATTTAACATATGTCAACCTAGTCAACATAGGTCAACCTAGTAAGCATATGTTAACCTAGTAAATCTAGTAAAACTAGCAAATATAGGTCAATCTAATAAATTGAGGTCAACTTAGTAAACATAGTAAACGTAACAAACCTAATAAACTTTGGCCAAGTAAATAAGCATAGGTTAAACTTGTTACTTCTATAAATTTAGGTAAAGTTATTTAACCTAGCCATAGGGAAAATTTTAGGGGCTAATATTAGCAAATGGACAAATTTCCCGTGCATTTTCCAAAAAAAAGATTCAATAATTCCCATTTATTCTAAAAATTATTTGCCAAAATTCTATTATATGAAATAATTTTACCTTACAAATTGCCAAAACTTTATCTAGACTATATAAAACCATTAGAAACTTGATTTTCTTTTACAAAATATCACCAAACATTTTATATTTTTCATATCAAGCACTAGTAAGATTCCCTAAGGTTTCTAAACTTTTAGATACATTTTCTGGCCAACCTAGTAAGCTTAGGTTAACCAAGTAAACTTAAGTCAGCCTAATAAACCTAGTGAACCTAGTAAGCTTCATAAACCTAGTAAGCCTAATTTAACTTTGCAAATCTTGGTCAATCTACTAAACTCGGGCCAACTTAGTAAACCTAGGTCAACCTAGTAAATCTAGTAAACCTAAGTCAACTTGGTAAATGTAATAAACCTAAAAAACTTAGGTCAAGTTAGTAAACCTAGGGAGATCTAGCTTATTATGTTTGACCATGGTTGACTATGCTTGATGGAGCAATCCTAGGTCAACCTATAAACCATAGGTCAACATAGTTAGCCTATTAAACCTAACTCAACCTTCTAAAATTAGGTCAATCTAGTAAACCTAGGTTAACCTAATAAATCTAAGTCAACCTAGTAAACATAGGTCAACATAGTAAACAAGGCAAACTTATGTCAATCTAGTAAATGTAGGTCATACTAATAAACTTAATAAACTAGGTCAACCTATTAAACCTTGTAAAATTAGGCATGATTGTGATGGAATTTATTGTCTATAACATTGCAATATTATTTGTTGTTCATCACATTTCTACATTATGTTTTCTCTTTTACTTTGAAGTATTGTTTTTCTTTGTCATGTTTCAATGTTGTTAGATTATGATGTGGTTTGTTGATTGTTACACTATGACATTGTTTTCTTTTCATCACACTGTGATGTCCTTTCATTTTTGTCAAATCATAACATTTCTTCTTATTCATCACATTGTGACATCATTGTTTTATCCAATTATGATGTTGTTTTTTGTTCATCACATTATGACTCTATTTGTTGTTGGTCATTGTTTGTTATTCGTCACATCATGACATTGTTTTTTGTTCACATTGGGTACTATATTAAAGTTTATTCCCATGGTCAATATGGTTTACCATGGTACCCATTTTGACTATGATTGACCATGTTAATCATAGCATTCCATAGTCAAGTATATGTGGCATTTTTTAACGTATATATTTATGTATAGTTGATATGTTATCAATGAATTAATGTGTAAATTTGTATATTATTAACGTCATGTTATTGTGATGGTGTATATTAATTCGTAGGGAAATGTGTTGATTAATGTATCACTATTATCCATGATTATTAGTTTTTTCACATTGAAAGATATTGTTTAGTAAAATAATGCACAATTTTTCATAGTTGCTTGTTTATCATGTTGCGAAATTGGTTATTCATTTTCCATTTTTGATATTGCGATGTTCATTTATTATTTTCCATATCACAATGTTGATTATTGTTTTATACATTGTGGTGTTAATTTTTAAATAGGGCTAGCTATGTTCAACTATGAGTGAACATTATTGACCATGGATGTTAATGCTTCGCCATAAATGAATATGCTTGACCATATTCACTATGGTCTAACTTGTTAGCTATAGATAACCATGTTGAACATTGTTGAGCTACTTTGATCATCGTTGAATATGGTTAGAGCATTGAAAAAAGTTATAAAATCCATATTAAAATTTAAATGTTAAAAATATTAAATATTAAATATATTGAACTTGTCCTAATGATGCACCACACTTGTTGGTTCGAAATGCATCAGCCAAAAATTTCTCTTATGTGATTTATACCAAAAGACTTTGCTTAATTCAATATGGATCACGGAAGCCTGAATACAAAAAATATTAAAATTGTATTAAATTTATCATGTAAAGTTATTAAATTTAAGGTTATTAATTTTAATGACAATGCTCATGTCTATGACTATGTTTACTATGGCTGTGATGTTTATGGTTAACTATGGGTATGCTGTCTTGAGATAAGTAGAAAAAAATTGAACATAATTCCTATTATAAAATTATTAGTAAAGTCATTAAATCTTATTCATAAATTTTATTAATGATTTTTCTTAATAATTTTAATAGACAATTAATAGAAATATTCTTAAATTATTAACAATTATTTAATCAATTTTTATGTCGAGAGGTGCATTCTACATCCTAGTATGAGGGCGATGTGTGGTTTTATGTGTGCTCAATATGGAGTCGATGCATGTCCCCTTTAAAATGAAAATAAAATACTCTAAATAAAAAACAACATAGGTTATAATAAAAAGATAAATGAATACACATATTTTCTTAGTTTTAATTAAAAGAACTATAAAACATAAATAATCCCACTCTCAGTATAACCATTCAAATCGTTGTTAATATTACAACCCGATACAAACAATGTGGTAAATTTTTTTACCTTTGCTCTATGAGTTGTGATATTTATTTAAGTAATATAATTTTATATCAACATTATAGAGATAAATTAATTAAAAATATATATATCTTATATTTTCCAGATTAATATTGCAATATAAGACTTAATTGTTTTAATATAAGTGTGCATCATAGTAAAATATTCCAATGCTCAAAAAGAAGAAACAATTAAAAGTAAAATAATTAGTTACTTTCTAATAAGAGGGAGATGTGTAGTTTATTTAATTATTAATAGAAAATTGATATGTGGGATTCAAAAAAATATTCAATTTCAGTCATAAACATTTTTTTTTTAAGCTTGGTAGGACTATATCTTCATCATGTCCAACTTCTCACCCCGATCGGGGGCATAGCACAAGGTTTGAACCAAGACTTCCAGTTCAGTGAGACTTCATTTCCATGGCCATTACCAATTGAGCTACCACAAGCAGAGCATAAAAAATATATTTTAATATAATATTAACAAATATTTAAATATACATTAATAACATAAAAAATAAATATATGGACAATGTGATTCATAAATAAGTTTCTATATTGAATAAAATATTTCAATGTCAATTAAAAATTCATGTATATATTATATAAAAAAACCAAAATAATAAATTATTATAATTAAAAATTTTAAAACATTTCAAGCACATAATTATTTTATGTTTTGGCCCTTTCTTAAGTATGTTTTTAGTCAATTTTTTAAAATCTAACCAAGATTTGTTCGAATTGCAAATTTTAAGTTTTGTAGTCTACACCATACAAGTGCCCAATTTGTTAAAGCATTAAAAATGCAATTTAACCAATGAAAAATTACACATGAAATTCATCGTGATGATGGATTTATCAAAGATGTAGGGGGATTAAATCTCATTAAGTGCAAACATTTCTCAAAATTTTGTTCTCTAAATATGGTATGCATATCAACATATTTAATCCCTCTATACTCTTAGTATATTTGTGATTAAATGAATCTATACTTATATATTTAAAATTGTTAAAAATTGATGCTACTATTATAGAATAATTATTCATTAAAATGTAAATATACATCTATTTATACTTTCTCTTTCCTAGAAGGGAAGTCTTTAACTACATTTATAAACTATGTTATTTCCAAAACACATATTTTTGTTCAATAAAAATATCAAAAGTTGTTATGCAAGGAATGTATTAAAATTTTAAAATCATATTTTAAGAGTGAGTGGGAAAAAATTTAAATGAAAATGGGTGACAGATTCAGATAAACCCAAAGAGTGAGGCTGCAAGTAGTTAAAGATTATGGTAGCTCAAGCCTCCAAGTAAGTGAAAGATATTCACAGTTTTCACAACGATGGTGAGGGTTGTTAACAACACATGAAGGAGTTTGTAGCCATGGGACTTCATACTGTAAATATGGACAATGAATAAACTTTAGACTACCTTATTTATTGAGGTGTGTGTTCTCGACTGAAGCCATGGATTGAAATGATTTTTTGGAATTTCTAATTTTGATAATACTGATAACCGTAGAAAAAATATTCCTAGTCAAATACTAAGAGATATATGGAATGAAGGGAAGTAGATGGAATAGGGGTGAGCCATCCATAATTATATGAGGATAGAATATGTTTCAAGAACAGGTCAATACTTACAGTGGATGAACATTGAATATAACAAGATATATTTTTCGAGGTATGGAATTATAGTGTTGGGAAGGGGATTGGCAGATAACAGAGCTTCTTAGATGAAATTAGTATAAAGGAGTATGTGAATTAGATGTCTGTCTTGTGGACAATAATTTAAATAATATCTGGAAACAACCTTCTCAGGTATGATACGAATTTTGGAGGAAAACTAGAGGAAGTAAAGTCCAATGGAAATACGTTTGGACATTTCAAGTGCAGAGTAGTAGAAAAATGGCTCAAATGTAGTTTCTAGTGGTGTCAAATTTGGTTTTGTGCGACTACAAGACTACTGCACTTAAGTACAAGATTGAATCTCATTGGGGTGTATCCATTAACCAAAGATTATGGCCTCATTGGAATTCTGATACTTTGGAGATTCAAACTCATGCCGGTTCACTCGCAGTGTCCATCACATACAAGTAATTAAGAAGGTTGGTGGAGGTATAAACATTTGAATCCTAACAACTAAGAAAACTAATGCGAGCAGTAGTTTAGGTTTCCATCATTTTGGCCCCTGCAGGTGCATGAGTTGATTGATGGATCAATAACATTGGGGTAAGCATAGTTTTCTCAGGTGGTTGCCTTTCCTATTTCATCTAATATAGGGAATAAAGCATATAACTTCCAGAGATAAAGAATTATTGGAAGATACAGAGGTACAAATCATATCTTCCTACCCAATCGGTCGGAAAGGATCCAACCTGTCGGATGACGACACTTTGAAATTTCTAAAAACCACCTTTTTGGCCCAAAACTAACCAATTAAATGGTACTGGTGGTGTGGTGCCAATAAAACAATTCCACAAAGGGGTATTACTTAGTTAAGTTTGGCCAACTCATACCAATGACTATAGACTAGGATGTTGGTTTTACAAGTCCTTTAGCGACAGGTGTTTCCCAATATGGCCTTCTAAATTCTAATTGGCCACCTCTCTAATAATATGATGTTATCTCTTCATGCAGTGAATGGTTAGACGTGGAGGTCAAAGGTGGATAGTATGAAAAACCGTTGGAGCTCGGGGCTCATTGATTACACTCTAATTGGTCGATGTCGAACACGAAGCTACCACCATACCAATGGTTTTTACCTCCAAAATTGTCCAGGAAAATTTTGAACCACGATGGATTACTCGCCATCCATAAAAATATTCAATGGAGGGACAATCGTCGATAATGGATTTAAACATGGTTGTGGCAAGGCTCATCAAAATAATGGTGGCAGCTAAAAATGGCATTGCAGTCTGCAGTTGGTATAAGAGATCCAAATATACCATAAGTCAACTCTCATACCGAGAAAAGGAGAGTCGTAGAATAAAGATTGCCCCGTATTGAGAACCAAAATGGAAATTCCTCTAGATCACACAGGGGCACAAAGACTTCAAATGGACATTCAGAGGAGACCAAATTGAATAGAACAATAGAGTGAAGGCTTCCAAATAGGAAATCCAACAAAGATAAGTGGAAGAATCTAACTAAAGCTAAAGAAGAGATTGAGAAACTAATCCTAGGTGTTGACTTATACTCGGAAAATGTGGTTAGGCTGAGAAAGTGCATGCTAGTTGGAAGATGAGAGTTCATCAAAATGAATGGATTAAGATGAAGGAATGGATCCATAAAATATGGGCATCCCATCTTAGCTATCGACCAAACGTCAGTGTTATGGTCAACGGGTTGTTTGGCTTAAATTTTCTAAATGAGGAGGATTTTTTGAAAATAGTGAGATTACCTTCTGTTAAACTACGTGGTTTTTTGGTTATACAACACTTAAAAGTTTGTTTTGATCCAGTGGTTGAGTCTCCAAAGAGGAAAATTATATGGGTAAAATTACTCGATCTTCCCATTGCGTTATGGACAAAAGGTGTTATTAAGGAAATTGCAAGAAAATTAGCAAAACTATATGTTGTGAATGAAGGTTGTATGGAGTTGTTAGATAAGAAGGCTATCTGGTTCTTAGAGGAACTAGATCTATCACGAGGACTTCCAAGGGTAATTTACATCTATTGGGAAACTTGCTCTATCAAACAATAGGCTGACTATTAGGGAATCCCCTTTAGGTGCCTTGCTATAGGGAGAGCACTAGGAAGTCAAGAGAGTTTACACTTTATAACATGAATCCAGTATGGAGGAAAAAGGGTACATTATTGACTCGACATTCTACTAGAGGGATGGAAGCCTAAACGAGATTGTATAAAATGTGTAGGTGGATAAGGGTGTTGAGAAGGCCCTAGAATATCCTCTGAGAGGTGGGTCTGGAGAGGGGAGTGTGGTGTAGGTAAATTCTCGATGCGAACAAAGACAATTCGTCTAGCCTGAGAGAGCGGTTCTAGCCACAAACAAACAATCTAGTGAGAACTTCCTTAGGCTAGAATCAAATAAGAGGGCCTACCTCTTAGAATGTTATTCTGCTTGGTGATGATCCTGCTTCCTTACTCTAGCTACCATTCGTTTCCTTCCTTCGAATACCTGAAACAAGCAAACAAACAACAACAACAAACGTGATAGCATACAAATTTCATTCAACATATTTAAAAGGTCAAGGAATCTTAAGACATCAAATGTTTGATAACACTTAATGTAGTAAATCATTCAATAGTTGTATTCATATAAGTTCAAAAAGAGATTACAACCAATGCCTTGACATTGTCAGTCTCCTCCAATGTATCTGGGTTCCCACACCTCTGCTAGCATCTCATGGATAGCCCCAACAATGGAAATTTTAAGGCTTCTTCCCTTTATTTCCAAACCAAACCAAACACACTATTCTCCCTCCACAAACATAAACTAGAAGGCTACAAGCTACGATATCTTGCTCGTTATTCAAGCTCCAAAAAGACTAAGAATAGTTGGGCTTGGAAAAGGAGGAATTTATATAGCTTGGATGGAAGGGAGATGGTTCATCTTATCATGGGAGAGGACTTGTATCTTGGGTTTGTTCCATCCTAATAGGGGAAACAAGCCCAAACTGACTTCCTTAGCTCCATCCAGCCCAACCATTTAGCAGACTTTCGTTACAAACTTCTAGACCTGGAAGCTTCGACTCCATATTTAAAAAACTTGCCAATAGAGGATCGGCGCGATTGAGAAAAGTCTCATTTGCACCATACAGACCTAGTCTTGGTTTCAAACTCTGTAAATTGGCACGAGGAGAGAATGGGTCATTAGCGTCGGTCTTGTACACTTGGGTAAAAGGAAGATTCTTGGGAAATGATGCAAAATGGAATTGTTTTGCTCATGAAGAGGGACATAATGCGAGTTTCTTCATGATAGGAAAGCATGTAGGGCTCACTGCAGAGGTTTTCGAGGGTCGTGGAACAGGAAGTACAGGAACAATGACAAAATTCTATGTAACAGATGCCCCCTAAAGCGTGACGGCTGAACTATAGTGAGGCTGAATTGCTTTACAAGTAGATGCGAGGAACCGGAGTCGGTCGTTAGAAAACCTGCAAGTAAGAATAGATACATATACATCACTGAAACTCTATCAAATGATACATGAATCGTGGTATGGATGTAGCCATCCAAAGAGAGATCATGTAAATGGATCCATGTCATGGGCGCAACCATCCAATAAATAGGATCATATCGAAACCAAGGTATGGTTGCAACCATCCAATAATGAGAAGGATCACATATAACAACTCGTGGTATGGTCACAGCCATCCATCTGAGAGAGACATGTATATCAGCATGATCATGTCACATCGCCTTGCAACCTGGAATTTTGTAATCTGAGTCCAGGGTCTTGCACTCCAACACGACTCAATCAAATTACAAATTCTAACATGTGAATAGATGTGTTGAGGTCGAACATGCTATAAATTCGCTTGATTACCAATCAATGATGTGAACCATTAACAAGCGCGACATAGACTACCAATAATGACAACGGTTCTCAAGGTACCAACAACACAATCCACGGAATGTGAATAAAGGAACCGAAGTCAAATACCTGTTCAATCACCCGATCGAAAGCCAATGATGTGAACTTGTCGTCGAGTGAAAAGAAATTTCCATTGAGGCATGCAAGCTCTAAGGTACTGGAAAGGAGTTTCTAGATCAAATTCCTAGACAATGAGCTGAATTGACAGGAAGTAATCTGTCAAAGGAAGGTCATAATGAATGCTTCATCAACGACACAAAACAGGAAACACAATGAATGAGATGATGACATATGATTAGACAATGTATAGGGAGGAAGACTTCTCTAAAACATGTGGATGACACAACTCTGTATTTTGGCAACATTTGACATCATTAGATCAAAGGTCATGGTGATGTGGCAGAGATCATGTGAGAAGATTAAAATGGATAACTAAAAACCCATGGAAGCAAGTGATAGAGTGATGATGTCCCAAAACCTGACATGAACAACAGATGAGTGTCAATATTCAAGAGAGACATGCTGCCTCAAATGAAGAATACAATTGATGAGATACTTCCAATTTTCCCCCACCATTTCTGGCTAGTACCCAAATTATTTTTACACAAGCTTGATGGGGATAACATATGCTTGTAATATAAGTCCATCCTTCAGATGAATCCATCCTAGTAAGTTTTATGAGCCCTAGGAAGGAGAAGCTCATGTCCATCATGGTGGCTGTTATAGACATTTTTGTGCCTTACAGCATTGAGCATGAAATGTCCATAATCTAAGGGATCCAAAGTCCCTAAACATGTTGTTCCTACCCCTAGAGGAACAAGGCTAACAAACCACAGCAATTCACAGAAGTTCTCCACCAGAAACTGCTCAAAAACAAGTCAATTCAGGATCATTTCAGTGGCTACACTAGCTGTTTGCGCTGAATGTCAAAGCCAACACTGGCTACCTGCGCTGAATGTCAAAGGCAACACTGGCTACCTGCGCTGAGCCAGAGTGGACATGTGGCAAGTTCATTTCTCAAGGTGTCAAAACCCAGGAAGCTTCCAAAATGACACTTGCCTCAAGGAATTCGACTGGTGATGAGTAAGAGGTTCCAAATCTCCAAGTGGAAGCAAGAACCTCCAAGTGGAATCAAGAACTGACAGAGGGAGAGGACACTAGTCAGATCTCAAGCTGACTCATCCTCTCTCCAAACATCTATATATGGATCTCTCCTCCATGAGATCTGGAGGCTGGAATTTTGTTATTGCAAAGAATTGCTGTTGGTTTGAGACGGGAATCATTGGGTGCTTAATGCTTTGAAGGGGCTGAAGATAGGAATTCCATTTGCTGGGAAGGAGATGCTGGATTGGAGCCCTCTGGGTTGTATCTCTTCCTGAACCTTGTTATTCATCAATAAATCTATCTTGGTTTCTCCTATATGCTGATGTATTTTGATGTATGAATGTATTAGTGTATTTGGTTTATTTCTAATCCTAAACTAGTTATGAATGTGAATATCTGTCTTTGTGTAGTGTTCTTCTCTTGTCGCAAGTAGCTGTTCTCTTGTCGCAAGTAGTTGTTCTCTTGTGATCTTGCAGGAAGTTGAAGCTGGATAAGCAAGAAGGCAAGTAGCTGTGAACACCCAAAGAGAAGAGAGACCAGATCGAAGGACAAACGGAAGACACCGGTAAGTCTATTGATCTCTCTTCTTTCACATTTCATAAAGGAAGAAACCAGTATAGTTGTACTCGTTTGTTGCTAAGGCACTGTCACACCTTAGGTGGATAGGATCGTCCTGCATAGGCATTTTTCCCCACAACAAATTGGCGACTCCGCTGGGGACATTTGTTTAGTCATTTTATTTGTGTTTCTATCATTGTTTCTTTCATAGACTTGACAGCAACAATCGAACTACATCTTTCCCGGATGCAAAGTAGACAGTTGCTGCTTTGATCCAATTGTTGGACTTGTCTATGATCTGAACAATGGATTCACAAATGATTTGATGATCCTTGTGATAGATCTTAGTAGCCCTTCAAAGCATCCCTTTGATTACACCTTGCTTGTTGCTTTTATTTGGCCTAAAACAGTGAATTAAATAGCAATCTGTGACCCAGAACCTGAGGGAAACGAGAGTTTCTCCTTCAGTGCAGACCCAGTGAAGGGATTCTGCATTTCAACGCAGGTCCCGTGAAGGCTACCTGCGCTGAATGTCAAAACCCCTGTGTTGAGGTTGCGCTGAACCAGTTTGCTCTTGTGCAGCTGGGGTTCTCTGCTCTGTTTTGCCTTGTTTTGATCTCTGATTTTTGCAGCCTGTAACCAGCATAGGTACCAGTCTGATAACTCCTTTTCTCTGCTTAGATTCCGCCTCCTTTTGTACAAAAAGATTGTGAGTGTTTTTATGTGTTTGTGGCGTCATTTACAGTTTTCCTTTGCATGAGTGAAATAGTCATCCTGTAGCCCTTGATTCAGATCTGTTGATTGTGATCTTAGAAGAGAGTTCATTGGCTGTTTGCATATTGATTATACATTTACTTTTGCTTATTGGTTTGAATTTGTCTCTTTTAAGTGTCGAAACAAGTCTTTATTTCGAAAATCGTTAAGTGTTGTAATCTCTTCTACCCTCTCTGATTTCGAAAAAGTAAACTTGTTTGTATTGATCATTTAAAAGCAAATTCAAAGTTGTACAAAAAGCTTTCTTTGTAGGCATCAATACTAAGAAAGAAGAAAACAAACACCTGCATTGTGCATTTTCATTTGATAGTTTGCATGTTGGATTTAGGAAAAGTGCATTAGAGTTTGTTGATTGCTCTTTGAGAAAAGATGGTGTCTTTCTTTTCCCTTAGCAGCTAGGTTTTTCAAAGTTGAAAAGATATAAAGCTTGCTTATCATCTTTAGACTGCATTTAGGAATTTGTATCATACATCTCGTGATGAACCTTGAAAGGCAAACTTCTAAAAAGATCAACCTAAAATAAATTGAATGAACTTAACAACGCTTTGCAACATAACGCACAACATAGAGGTCTAGGCTAGAGACGTGTTCCGGCGTCGTTAAGCCTGGTGACTGTCGATCTCGTGGATGGTGGGTGATTCCTCCTGAGGGACGACAGCGCCAGTACGGATTGTGCTCCCACGTACCGTCGCGTATATATTGGGAGACCCCTATAGGCATAAAACCTTTATCCTTAGGAAGCCGTGTCGGTCGCCCTACTGATCGCAATGCACTAAACACAGCATTCAGGAAGATCTACCGCCCGTACCCTAAAAAGTATTCTGCGGTTTTGCGAAAAGTTTGGCACACCCTCTGCCTAGAACTCCAGAGCAGTTCCTTTTGGCCTTTTTCACACTCTATAACAGAAAAAGTCCATCCGAGCATTTGTCACTTCGGGCTCATTAAAACATCGAAGGAGACTAGAGTCATCTTTAGCTTTTTCTCGACTCTTTAAAATTGAAAAAGCAAATTGTGTCTAAAGCGTCGTTAAAATTTATTTTAAACGGAATAATCATCACCATTCCCTCGTTGATCTTCGAAGTTAGTCTCCTTTCATCGTAAGTTCTTGTAGAATTGCTAGAAAATCTTTTGGATAGACTAAATATGTCTGAACAACCGTCGACATCCAGGACTGTGTCATCCGACGCAGCAGCGGCAGAGCCTCCTGCTGCTACTCCAATGATGTTCGCTGGTATACCATCTGTCCCGGCGAATTGTCAACAACAAGCCGGAGTCCCATCAGGGACTGCTTCGACGACATGGTTAGTTCCTATTTCTTCATCTGAATTATCATCTGGTATTTCTTATGTTGAAACTCAACAAATTGATCCAATGTGTCTTCAAATGCCAATCTGCCCTTTAAGTACTGGATTGGCACCATATGGAGGGCAGTATGCCTTTTCATTGTTCCCTCCCGGAGAACAACCATATGGGAGTTTACAACAAGGTTCAGGTCAAACTGGAATTACATCCAGCGGTTGGGTACCAATACTGCCTCAGCAACCAAGGGTTGCATATTCAATGCAACCAGTCCACCCTGTGTCGAATATTCCCACTATACCTGGTATGGTGATTGCGTCGCAAGCACAAGCGCTACCTGTTGTATGCCAACCCCAAGTTTCTCAGGTTGCAATACAACAACCTCTTGTCTCGACAACTCAATCACAACCTCAGGATAGTGCCTCCTTGTCTGGAGCGACTCAGGCTCAAACAAGTACTGTGACTCCTCATCTTGGTCAATCATCCAGTATTGGTCAACAACAAATGGTTCAACAACCAGAGCTGGTTCAAACTCAACAACCCCCATTCCAGCAATCATATCAAGGACCTGAGCAACAAGTCTTTGTAAGTAATGGGCAATCGCATTTCCAAAGCGGTAATCAACAACCATATTATAATGGTTATGCCCATCAACCTTGTCAAAGTTGCCAGCATCAAATACATTATGCTGGTATACAAAGACCCACTGCTCAGGCGATTCCATCTTATCCTGGGTATACTTCGCCTAACCTGAATCAACAGTTGCCCTTTGTAGCAACTCTAGAATTACCAGATCTAAACCGGCTGACGAATGATCCAATCGCTTATGCCCCTTGGTGGCCAGCGATTCCGAATAAACTTCCGTCAGATATTCCTAAATTTAATGGAAATCCGGGTGAAGATCCGTCAAATCATGTGATGACATTTCATCTGTGGTGTTCATCAAACACCCTAAACGATGATTCGATTAGGATTCGCCTTTTTCAGAGGACGTTAACTGGTCCAGCGGAAAAATGGTATATTGAATTGCCTAGAGCTTCGTTCAACAACTTCAGTACCTTAGCCACGACTTTCTTAACCCATTTTCAATTACCGATAAGGTATGAAACGGGAATGGAACTCCTAACCAACTTCAAACAGACAACGGCCACTCACATATCTGATCATATACATGAGTGGCGACGTCGTCGTAGGATGGTGAAAACGTACATTCCCGATCAGCTATTAGCTGAATGGTTTATCAAATCCTTACTTCCTACAATCACGGAAGATGTGGCAAAGGGGGGAGTAGTAACGGAAGAGCAAGTCATCGCTCGTGCGCAATATCTGGACTTGGTCTATACTCAGTCTGGCACGCTGTACGACAAAATACCTGATGCCCCTAGACCGGAATTCTCAATTCCTCCTCCTCCTAAATCAAACAATAACTCTCACGCCGGCGATGGCGTGATTGGCAAAACAGATACGAAATCGACAAAGGCTACATCTAAAAAGGCCTGTAAGATTTCTAGTCAAAATGAAAATGAGGAACTTCTTGCCTCGGAAGTAAATGTCATGTCGACCGACAAGGGCAAACAACTGAAGCAACCAGGGGGCAAGAAGAAAAAGAAAGGGAGAAAAAGGAAACCCCCTGCAGGGTGTCATATATGCGATGAGGATCATTGGACGAGAGATTGTCCACATATAGCTGAAGTTAAGAAACTCTTTAAGAGTTCAAAAACCCCAGCAGTATTGACTGATCCGTTTCCAAGCCCGGGAACCAAACTGGTTGCTAATCAAAATGCTTCCCGATCCCAAGTGCTTATGTTGTCTGTCTCAAGGCAATAGAATGATGCTTTGATTTCGACAAGGAACAAAGATTACGGGAATCCGCAGCTGTCGAACGACAAAGGTAGAGATCAACCAAGTAGTTCGACAACAACTTCGACAGAAGTTGTACCGCCCATCATTCCTGAATTAACAATAAAACCGCCAAAGGTAGTAGTACACAAGTCGACGTTTAATCCTCGCGCCAGAGCGGCGCAGCATTATAACATAGTGGAAGATTTGGCCCAATCGCCATCCGCTATGTCGACACTTGAAGTACTACAAAATTGCCTCTCCCAAGAGCAAGCTTTATTATCAGCAATAGGTGGGATTGGCCCAATGGATTCCAATCTTGTGGCCTTTGATCATAAAGGATATGACCCTCAGTTACCAGCTCAACTAGCTTTCCTTATTCAAGTGAAAGCCCTCAACAAAACTGTTCATCGAACAATTATTGATGAGGGGGCATCTACATGTCTTATGTCGATGAGTTGCTGGAAAAATTTAGGCTCACCACCCTTGTCAAAATCGTCAACGACGTTAAAAGCATTTGATGGACGATCATACACTCCATACGGGATTTTAAGTAACTTGCAAGTTGAACTGGGGGGCAAAACAGTACAAGTTGATGTAGAAGTAATCGATGGAAACCTCGACTACAACATCCTACTGGGAAGACCCTGGATATATGCCATGGCCGCAGTTGTGTCGACCTACTTCAGGAAGATTGCATTTCCCTATCAAGGAGGAATTACAGTCGTCGACCAACAAACTTTCCTCCCCGAAAGTTCACAAGTTACGGGAAGCACTCCAACGATCCATAGAAGCAATCATTCGCTTCAAAACATTGGAGTAGGTCTCCTAAAAGACCCTGCCTTAATGCGTACTTTTTCCCTACCGCCTGCGAGTAATCTGGCGGAAGTAGCCATAGTGGAAACCTACAATATGAAATCTTCTATATCTAATGGATTCGGAAGATTCCTAAACATTTTGTCAGCATGGATCATTGCCCTAATAGAAATACTGTAAATACAGTGGGCTCCGAGGACGGTTCTAATCTCGTATCAACCTCGTTAAAAAATGAAACAAGGAGTCATGAGGATAGTTCTTTTACTCTGTCAACCTCATTAAAAAATGAAACAAATCCCCTTTCCGAGTCTCAAAGGTAAACCTTCATTCCAACCACCGAGTTGAATGCAATGAAGCTTGGGGGGCATGCACCTCGATTTGCGTTGTTATGCTGGGGGCATGCAAACTTATCATGAGCAGTGTTACCACAGGGTTCAAGCTCGTTAAAAAATAAACCCACATCGAGCAGTTTTAGCACAAAGTTCATGCTCGTTAAAAAATAAATGCAAGATCGAGCAGTTTTAGCACAAAGTTCATGCTCGTTAAAAAATAAACGTAAGATCCGAGCAATTTTAGCACGTAATTCATGCTCGTTAAAAAATAAACGTAAGATCGAGCAAACGTTTCCACCCGCGTTTAAGCTCGTTAAAAAATGAACTATCCCGGTAAATAACCACTGTGAATGTAATACCATCAGCCATTAAAGCCTTGGTCGTGTTTGCACCGTCACCTCCACTTTTCATTTGGCCAATCGTTCACCTCCATATGATTGTTTACCCATTTTGAGGAACAGCTGCGAAGAGTGATTTCACCTAGCCATCCTTGTGACACTGCCGTGATTGGAAAATTCCAACCTGTACCTGGAATTAGCTGCTATCCCTGTTTATCACTCGTTCCTCAAAAGACGAGTCTTCTTTAAGATCTTTTCAACTGACTCGTAAAATATGAAAAGATTGCCGAGTTTTGGCCTTCCAGCTCATTAAATCGACCGGAAGAGCTATCCCTCCTCTAGATTTTAATCTTTTTGGACCTAAGGGATTATTGCACAAAAGGATCGAGCGCTTGTTTTGTTCGGCTCGCTAAAACTATCGAAAACTCATCCCTTCTGTATTGTTTTATACTTTTTCGGACTTAAGGGATTAGATGACAAAAAAGGACTTTTGGAGTTAACTTTATGTACCTTGTCAGACTCTCTAAAAATGAAAAGGACCGAGTTATCCTTGTCGTTAGACTCGTTAAAATCATTAAATAGCGACAAACTTGTCTTTAGACGAGAACGAGTTTCACTATCGCTAGGCTCGTTAAAACATAGCGATGGGCTTGCCCGAAGGGCAGGTTATAGAACAAGCATATGTTATCCTCCTCAAGCTTGACAAAAATAAAGAGGCACTGGTCAGCAATGACTGGGGAAAAATTGGGAGAAACTAAAGAAAACTTTGATGGTAGCAAGTCGCTCTTGAACATGACACTTTTCCTCCGTACCAAAATCGGGTTGGGTTGTTTCATTCACCGGTCACATCCATGGTCTCGCCATACCATCCATATTTGGGGTAATGCTACTAATCCATCGCATCAGTGTCGCCATATGTTCAAGAGAAGTCGTTCAGAAAAGTCAACCGTGTCCCATCCACTGCCATACATTATCCTTCATCCTTTCATGACCGCCACCCTGAATCATATGTCACAGATCGTTTTCACCTCCATTAAAATCATTAGCTCCGTTCCGTGTCACTGATGTGGGATTCATTAAGGCCCTCCTGTGACGGATCGCTTCTTGTCGACATCAGCTCATTATCCAAGAAGTTGATCTAGGAACAACCCCTTCAGTACTTTGAAGCTTGCATGCCACAATGGCAAGTTTCTCACATCCGGCGACAGGTATACATCAATGACCTTCGACCGAAAGATTTTGCGTGGTGTTCGACGCCAAGTCCTTTATTCACACCACGTGAATTGTACTGCAGTACCTTGAGGGTCATTATCATTATCGGTGATTCCTCTCGCGCTTGTTAACGGTTTACATCATTGACCGGTAATCAAGCGATGTCTTTCCATGTTCGACTTCGGAACATTTCTCACATGGATCGACTTGTACTTAGAGTGAAGATCGAACAAGTTTGAAGACCCCGGATCTAGTTTCATCCATCCGGGCTGCGATATATATTCAAGAAAGATAAAGACATTGACATGTACATCATTGCAGCAGATAATCATCCTACTCAAAGGATGATAATTTCATCAAAATTATCAGTCTACCATCAGACGATTGTCTATTCTATGTACAGAAAAATGAATTTATAAAGCTGAGCATGGGAATGCCCGCCTTAGCTAGATCATGAAAGCAGTATGAAAAATAATGTATTGTATTTTATCTCATTATAGGTCTCCTCCCAGCATTGGATGAACTTCGGATCCCCCTGATAAAGCATTTCACCCGATAAACGGCCTCATACTTTAGGGGGCAACTGTTATAGACATTTTTGTGCCTTACAGCATTGAGCATGAAATCTCCATAATCTAAGGGATCCAAAGTCCCTAAACATGTTGTTCCTACCCCTAGAGGAACAAGGCTAACAAACCACAGCAATTCACAGAAGTTCTCCACCAGAAACTGCTCAAAAACAAGTCAATTCAGGATCATTTCAGTGGCTACACTAGCTGTTTGCGCTGAATGTCAAAGCCAACACTGGCTACCTGCGCTGAATGTCAAAGGAAACACTGGCTACCTGCGCTGAGCGAGAGTGGACATGTGGCAAGTTCATTTCTCAAGGTGTCAAAACCCAGGAAGCTTCCAAAATGACACTTGCCTCAAGGAATTCGACTGGTGATGAGTAAGAGGTTCCAAATCTCCAAGTGGAAGCAAGAACCTCCAAGTGGAATCAAGAATTGATAGAGGGAGAGGACACTAGTCAGATCTCAAGCTGACTCATCCTCTCTCCAAACATCTATATATGGATCTCTCCTCCATGAGATCTGGAGGTTGGAATTTTGTTATTGCAAAGAATTGATGTTGGTTTGAGACGGGAATCATTGGGTGCTTAATGCTTTGAAGGGGCTGAAGATAGGAATTCCATTTGCTGGGAAGGAGATGCTGGATTGGAGCCCTCTGGGTTGTATCTCTTCCTGAACCTTGTTATTCATCAACAAAGCTATCTTGGTTTCTCCTATATGCTGATGTATTTTGATGTATGAATGTATTAGTGTATTTGGTTTATTTCTAATCCTAAACTAGTTATGAATGTGAATATCTGTCTTTGTGTAGTGTTCTTCTCTTGTCGCAAGTAGCTGTTCTCTTGTCGCAAGTAGCTGTTCTCTTGTGATCTTGCAGGAAGTTGAAGCTGGATAAGCAAGAAGGCAAGTAGCTGTGAACACCCAAAGAGAAGAGAGACCGGATCAAAGGACAAACGGAAGACACCGGTAAGTCTATTGATCTCTCTTCTTTCACATTTCATAAAGGAAGAAACCAGTATAGCTGTACTCGTTTGTTGCTAAGGCACTGTCACACCTTAGGTGGATAGGATCGTCCTGCATAGGCATTTTTCCCCACAACAGTGGCCAATCCAACTGTCGTTTAATCTTTTAACGTGTCCGAAAAAGGTGTAACTCAACATCCTTTTCATGTTTAGAGAGTTTGAAAAAGACACGAAAAAGAAAACTTCAAGGGTCGCTTTTTGTAAAGTTGTCTCTCGAACCCGGAAAGGTAGAAAACAATATTCAATAGAACCTCCTAGTCAAGTTTGACTAAGGATACCTTTTTCGTAAATAGTTTTATCCCAGCCCGAAAAAGGGGTAAATGTATACTAGGTAAACGACATTTCACAGCCTTTAATGAGTTCAAAATGACAAGAGCTTGACAATATTTTCATATTTTGAGAGTCAAAAAAGAGCTCAAAGATGACTCCCTCTTTTATTTTCTTTAACGAGTCGAAAAGGGAAATATACTCGGCAATATTTTCATTTTTTACGAGTCAGAAAAGAGCTTAAAGGGGACTCATCCTGGAGGAACGAGTGGTATAAAGGGTAGCAACTGGTTCTGGTGGAACTGCTAAAAAACTAAGAGGTCAAGAGGCTGGCTAGTAAAACCACTAATCGTTTCAGTTCCTCAAGAAAGCGTAAAACTACCAAGTGAAAGCATATGATTGGCCAAAGAGATGGTGCCAATGGAGTGAAACAACCAAGGATCATCTAGCAGAAATTAGCTAATAAAAACAGTGATCAAGAGATGTAAATTGGGCATGGGTTCATTTTTACACAAGCTTGAACCATGGGGAACTCCGCTTGAATTCGGTTTCATGTTTACACAAGGTTGAAATGAAAACTATGCTTGAGTGAAGGTTCCATGCCCCCAACATAATGACTCAATCCGAGGTACATGCCCCCAAGCTTCGTTTCATTCATCTAGGTGGATGGAATTAAAGTTCACTTTCAAGATCCAGGAAAGAATCGACTGGGATTGTACGAGATCTTAATCAAAGACTCGATTTGGAAAAGGGATTTGTTTCATTTTTTAATGGGGTTGACGCAATAAAAATAACTATCCTCGGACATCTATTTTATTTTTTAACGAGGTAGATACAGGAAGAAACTATCCTCGGACATCTATTTCAATTTTTAATGAGGTTGATACAGGAAGAAACTGTCCTCAGACTCCTTGATTCAATTTTTAAAACAAGATTGATAGAAGACAAGGAACGATGCTCAGGATCCCTTGTTTCATTTTTTAACGAGCTTGAAACAAGACAAGGAACTATGCTCACACCCCTTGTTTCATTTTTTAATGAGCTTGATACAAAGAAAGGAACTATGTTCCTGATCCCTTGTTTATGGACCATACACGAACATGGCTCCCAAGAGGTCCTCACTAGATGGGAGAACCACGCTCTAGGAGGAATACATGTCAACTGGTACCAAAGACAGATCGGTTTCCAATGCCCCCACTATATAATGTACTATACCATCTGTGTGATCATCAGTAGATGTGCAAAGGGAATGGGTAGCCACATAATTGACCTGTGGCGAGGAGGGTCCTACTTGCAAACAAGAACCAATATGGGGCAATGGTTGCATAGGAGGCACCTGGTGACGAATGAACGACAATTAATCAATTGTCACTATTCTCCCTTTGTGGGGAAAATAAACCACACGAAAAAGCGAAGAAACAAGAGCTCCCATGACATAAAAATAGTCACATCCAAGGGGAATATTGAAATCTAAAGGACCTTGGATGACCATGACGTCCATTTAGACGGGTCTTTCCTCCCAAAGTAATAGGGAACTTCTGAAGGATCCCTAAGGGTTGACTGGTTCCTCCATTGAAAGGCAACAGATTCTGGGTGACTGGCACAAGCTGTGGGAAACCCAAATCTTGCAATGTAGTAGAAGACATGATGCTAACATATGTTCCTTCATCTAATATAGTTCCAGGTACTACCATATTATAGGCTTGTACTATGATCTGGAAAGACACTTAAGATGGGAGGCAGAAAGCAGTCAATTGACTCCAATCAAAAGAAACGATAGAACCACTTGTTGGGGCTATCATATGATTGTCGCCATGCCCTGCAGGAGAAGGAGAAGGAATCTCTTGAACAACTTGGACAGGAGGGGCACCCTTTGATTCATGAGAATCTGAGGAGACGAGAGGAACATGAGCAAAATGATCATTACTCTCTTCAGGAACAGAGTGAACAATTGAAGATGAAGCCAAGTCAACAATCTTTTCGACCAATAGTTGGTTGAGAACAGACACAAGAGAGTTATGCTCAGGAAGAGTAGGATGGGCAGGAGATGAATCCAAGTCAATCTCTTTACAAACAAGGAGAGGGTTAGAAGAAAGCCTCTAATAACCAACAAGTAGTTGGGGTTGAGGAGCTATAAGGTTTTCCAAACATTGGAATCTTTATCCATAAGAGGAAAAAGTTGAATAAGATTCTTTCCTTTACATAACCTACAGGGGAATTTAATTTTTCCCTTCTTCTTACCATCACACTCCAAGGGTGTAGCATTGACATGATCTCGAGAGGTCGATGGGGATAGTTGAACCCGATTTTGAGACCATACCTCTAAGACTCTGGGAATACTAGGGCAGTCCCAAAGGAGATATTCACCCTTACATATTCTGCAAGTGAACTTGACCTTCCATGGAGGATCAGAGGGTTTTTCGACAGGAGGTGAATTTGGAGCACTAGCTACATGGTTGCCTCTCGCTTATCTGGCTTCTTCTTCTTCGTCTTCTTCTTCTTCTTCTTCTTAGCCCCCTGGTTACTGGATTTCAAACTTTCACCAGGCGAAGTATAAGAGGAAGGTGAAGAAATAGGTGAAGAAGGTGAGAGGTGAACCTTAGAATCAACGTGATGTGATTCAAACAAAGGAGATGGGTGGGTAGGAGTTAGGACACTCGGGACTATCGAGGTCAAAAATAACCAAATAGGTAAACCGAGGAGGGACAACATTGCCATATAAGGAGAACCAGTATTTCCAAAAGAAGGAAAAGGACCAGAATTCCCATTCGAGGGAATGCTTAACTACTAGACTCTGGAAACATTGCCATTGGAAACGACCCTAAATAATCGCTAAGGAAGACATATTTAACGAGGAATATTTCATGGGTAGTTAATGTTAAGACACTGAAACAAAACTTTTCCTTTTCATATTTTAAGAGTCGAGAAAAGAGCGAAAGGTGACTCTAGTCACTTTCGGAGTTAACGAGCTCTAAAGGACAAGTGCTTGATAATATTTTAAATTTAAAGAGTCAAAAATACCAAAATGACTACTCAGGATAATCTAGGAAAAAGGATTACTAGGTAAGCATGAATTGAAAAATACCTCCCGACAAACCAAGAAGTACGAGCAGGAAATCTCCCCGAATGTTGTGTTTAGTGTATCATGTTTACAAGGAGGTAGACTTGGCTTCCTACGAATAAAGGATTGCAAACCTAGTGGGATCTCCCTTTATATACACAATGGTACGGAGAGAACATGTCTGTGCTAGCGCTGTCTAATGCCAAATCATACGACAACTGCTAGGTTTAAAGATGTCGTAACACCTCTCTAGCCTAGACCACTAAGTGTGAACGTTTAGTTTCAATGCTTCCTTAGGCTAATTCAATAAATTTCAATGGTTTATCTTGAATTAGGTTTCAATTCCAAGGCCCTATCGTTGTCATCTGAAAACTCCTATATGCAGTTATATGACAAAAGAAATCTTTCTTCGATGAAAGTTAACACTAATTTAGGGATAGAGAGAATACAATAAATGCAACAATCAAAGAATGAAATCTTTCACTAATACATATCTTAAGTGCACTTAATCTTCCCTTAACAACAAGAGAAGTTTCATTTCATTTCCAATGCTTATGGTGATGCAATTATAGCTTCACAATGACGCTACTAATGCAATATTTTTGCTGAAGTAAACTAGAACGATGTTCTTCTTTTCATAAAATGCAAAATGAATCTTTCAGATAAAGCACTTTTA
The DNA here is from genome assembly GCA_031772625.1 of Pinus tabuliformis. Classification (NCBI taxonomy): domain Eukaryota; kingdom Viridiplantae; phylum Streptophyta; class Pinopsida; order Pinales; family Pinaceae; genus Pinus; species Pinus tabuliformis. The sequence continues at coordinate 1,793,657,494 of CM062818.1, forward strand.
ATGAAAATATTCACAATTCCGAACAAACAAGCATCGATCAAATCCAGAGCATGATAAATGAAACTAAAATCAACTTCTTCCCTAAATCGAACAAACTAAACACATAAATGCTTCAATCGAAAAACCAAGCAATGTAATCTGTGCTCGGAACAAGAAAAGAGACACTCAAAATAAGAGAACAAATGAGACTCTTTCACTCATTCAATTGAAAATGAAGCAATCAATATGTTGCGACTGAAATATGGATTAAATGAAGCAGCAAATCAGAAACTTGACATAATGAGTAAACAAACAAATGAATGGTAATTGACCTAGATTCCCTAGGGTCATAAAAACCATCCAAAAAAAACTCAAAAAAATAAAGAAATGAAACTTCAAGCCAATCAGTCAACCAAAACCACCAAACAAAGAATCTTAGTCACTTCTAGGCAGAAGAAGACAGTCTGAGGGTCAAGACACACTGGCACTAGAATGGGAGAAATTTTGATTTTTTCTTCACTCAGAGACTGGCACGACTGGCCATACTACAACTAGCGTTAATTGGCATGACCGACATGACTGGCCAAACTACAACTAGCACTGATAGGCTTGATCGGCGCGACTAGCCAGACTACAACTAGCATTGATCGAGGGATTCAAAAAAAAAATAAAAAAAGAACTTCACACAGGTCCAGGCTTAACAGATCAGAGGGTGGGCTAGTATCTGTATGCCTTCAAATAGGCTAAGAGGCAGAAATTATGAGGGCAAGACGCGGTGGTTATGATTCAGGAGAAACCCTGATCTTCAACTATAGGAAATGGCATGATTTCCTAATTGACAACAGGAGACACAAGGGGCTACGGTGCGACTATTTAAGAGAAAATCACTTTGGTCGGCGTGACTATCAGTAAATAAAACGTACTGATGGAGGATTTCAAAATAAAAATAAAAAATCAAAGGCAACAACCAGAGTTGACACTGTAATTTTCAGACTCAAAGTAGTAAACCAGGCAAAGTAAAGAAAACCCAAGGGAAAGGGTGAGACTACAAAAATTCACAAAAACCATGAAATGAAAATCAATCAAACGAGAGGATTGGCTCCCCAGTGGAGTCGCCAATTTGTGGTGTAGGTAAATTCTCAATGCAGACAAAGACAATTCCTCTAACCAGAGAGATCGGGTCTAGCCACAAACAAACAATCTAGTGAAAACTTCCTTAGGCTAGAATCAAATAAGAGGGCCTAGCTCTTAGAATGCTATTCCTCTTGGTGATTATCCTACTTCCTTACTCTAGCTACCTTTCATTTCCTTCCTTCCAATACCTGAAACAAGAAAACAAACAACAACAACAAACGTGATAGCATACAAATTGCATTCAGCATACTTAAAAGGTCAACGAATCTTAAGCCATCAAATTTGAGATAACACTTAATGTAGGAAATCAATCAATAGTTGTATTCGTATAAGTTCAGAAAGAGATTACAACAAATTCTTTGACGTTGTCGGTCTCCTTCGACGTATACGGGTTCCCACACCTCCACTAACATCTCATGGATAGCCCCAACAATGGAATTTTTAAGGTTTCTTCCCTTTAGTTCCAAACCAAACCAAACACACTATTCTCCCTCCACAAACATAAACTAGAAGGCTACAAGATATGATACCTTGCTGGTTATTGAAGCTCCAAAAAGACTAAGACTAGTTTAGCTTGGAAAAGGAGGAGTTTGTATAGCTTAGATGGAGGGGAGATGGTTCCTCTTATCATGGGAGAGGCCTTATCTCTTGGGTTTTTTCCATCCTAATAGCGGAAAGGAGCCCAAACAAACTTCCTTGACTCCATCGAACCCAACCATTTACCAGACTTCCGTTACGAAGCTTCTAGACCTAGATGCTTCTACTCGATATTTAAAAAACTTGCCAAAATAGGATCAGCGCGACTAATAAATGTCTCATTTGTGCTATGTGACGCTAGTCCTGGTTTCAAACTCTGTAAATCAGCGTGAGGAGATAATGGGTCATTACCGTCAGTCTTGTAAACTGGGGTAAAAGGAATATTCTTGGGAAATTATGCAAACGAGAATTATTCTACTCATGAAGATGGGCATAATGGGAGTTTCTTCATGATGAGAAAGCATGTAGGGTTCATTGTAGAGGACCTCCAGGGTTGTGGAATAGGGAGTACAGGGACAGTGACAAAATGTTGTGTAACAGGGAGGAATAAAACTAAAGAGAATGTGGGGGTATCTCCATTCTAGACTCCTTCGTAGAGTAAAGGTAAATATATTTCCCACACACCCAATAAAATAATTCAGATCTCTCTTTTGTCTCCCATATGAAAAAAAAAAACTTCCACACTTAAATTTGATTCATATTTTAGATGGCATGGACATCAAGGCTCTAAAAGTATTCAAGGGTTAGGCCTTGAGAGCATGTGCATTAAGAGAGACCATATTGAGAACAGCGATCTGAAAATAGATAGGGATCTAACCCAATTAGTTCCCTTTTGTAGGAGGATAAAAGTTCCCAACTATAGAAAAATCACTATCTTTCGGGACATAGTAACTCAAATGAATACTATATTCTTTAAAATACTGGAGGAAGCCATGTTTCCATCCTTCGATCTGGAGCGTTCACATGAGTCTAATGGAATGATCGAGGAAACTAGATATTGGGACCATAGAGCATCATATCTCGTATCATTCGACTCAAAATGAGACTCATATCACTAAATATGAGAGGGTTGGGATCTTCCTATACAAAAAGATTCCTTAAATATCATATAAAAACCAATTTTCCATCGATTTTTTTGTTATAGGAAAAAATTATGAATAAGGAAAAATCTCGGGAGATACTATTAATAATATTTCCATCATGGCTCGTTTGTGCTTCCATCTCTTCAACAAATTCGAGCAGACTTCCCACAATCTTAGACCCTTATTTTTCAATTTCCAAGCATATAAATTATGTCCAAGTATAATATTGTCTAGTTATGCTAGAGGATGGAAATTTCGACTTAGAATTGTAAATTTACAATATTCCCCATACAACAATCTCAAAACATTCTAGGATTTGATTGATTCTTTAGGAATTTCGGAAATCCACCCTCTGATTATTGTTGGTGACTTAAATTTCTCCTTGAACGTGGGTGAATGTTGGGGATATAGGGAAAAGTTGGATCTTTTTTCTTATTAATTCACATATCTACTTAGACACAAGGCCCTTTGTGATTTTTATCATGATCATATATGCACGACTCGGCATAATGGAAGACACGGTAAGGAGGGTATAGCCAAAATAATTTATAGGTTTCTGGTGGACTCATTTCTACATCAAAAAATGAGACAAATTAAATCTTGGACATTCTTCTCAGACATCTCGGACCATGATTCCATCATGTTGGAATAGATGGGAAAATTAGAAGAAACCAAATTTCCTTTCAAGTTCAATCAAATATGGGTTAAAGAGCCTGATTTACAGGAGCTAGTTCAACAGTCATGGTTCGGTAATATTCGCCGATACATGACAAATCCAACATAACTGGTATTGGAGAATCTTAAGAGATTAAAACTATATGTTATAACTTGTATCAAGAAGAGAAATATAGAGATCATAAAATAGCTCTTATCAATTGAAAAAAAATGAATAGAATGTTGGACCCTATCGACCCTAGCTACTTCTTATAACAACAACACATGGCCATTATAGACTTGATGTGCCGAAAGGAAAAAATCCTTAAAATACAGGAAGAAGTTTGGACACAAAAAAGTAGATTAGATAGGATTAAAGATGGAGATTGGGACACCAAATTATTCCACCAAGAAGATTCTAAAATAAAAAAATATATTTCATATGGGCAATCGAAGATGAGGATGGGAAAATCCATTCATCCTTCAAGGAGATCCAAGAAGTAGCATATCAATTTTTCAAAAAACAATTTCAGGGAAGGGAGTAAGACTATATGGTTGAAAAGATGGAATTGGCCAATTACTTTCCTTTTTGGGTCAATGGAGAGAACACTACAATTATGGATGAGTAGGTCACCGTGGAGGAGATACTTTAAACACTCAAGAAGATGGCTAAGGACAAGAGTATCGGGCTTGATGGGTGGCCTAGTGAATTCTTTTTCTACTTCTTCGAACTAATGGGTCTGGAATTGGTTAATATGGTGGAAGAAATAAAAGTGCCTAGACAGGTCCCACATGAAATAAATTCAACTTTCCTAACTCTAATTCCTAAGAAATCCTTTGCTTAGCATTTTAAAGATTATAGGCAAATTTCATTATGCAACTCTATTTATAATTTTTTTGAAAATGCAACGAGAAAATCTAGTTTTGAATTTTCCCTAGTTAAACTAGATTAAAATTCAAATTTCTATTTCAATAGAATAATTGGAGGTAGTTAACAGAGGTGACATGGCTCTTATCACTTACTTAACTTAGTAAATTCGAGTTCGAGACACTCGAGTTCACTTCTACATGATTGATTGCTAATTTGTAGCAATCTATTTCAGTTAATTCGAGTTATTATTTGTTTAATTAGTTCTATTTGTCAAAAGAGCTAGTGGAGGTCGAGTTGTGGATATGTAACTTCAACGAAACTCTATGATAAACCAATTAACTCATCAATCAGCCCAAAATAATTGTTGCATACAAACAATTCGAGTTACCCAATTGAGATGGAGATTCCATGGCAATGTACTACTAGTGGTAGCATATTCCCATGTGTACACGTGGTGCATGCAATCAAAAATTGACCTAAGGCTATTGCGCAATTCCTTGGTGTAAAATTCCTAAAAAATAGGAGCAATTTCCCAAGGGAATAATGCAAGGAAATAGGATCTTAGGAAGTCTTTAAATTGGTTAAGTGTTGGGCCAAGTTTAGTCAATCAAGAAGAGGGATAAACTATACACTTGTAGGGTGTGCTTAGGTTTGAGCAAGCATTGTATTTCTTCACTATTCTCTGATTAATGAAATATAGATAGTAAGTAGTTTTGAGCAGTTTATTTCCCCTAGATAAATCTTTGTGCATGTGTGATGTTTCCTTTTGCATTTCTATGATTGTTCCTTTTGACAGTGAATTAACTTCCACAAATTAGTAGAATATCTTTAATTATTGTGATTCAGTAAATTTCATGAGCAGTATTGAATCTACACATTAATTTCTACATGGTATCAGAGTTGAAGTCACTGTAGAGAAAAGATTTCAAAGTTATTATTGCAAGAGATTCGAATTTGAAGATCAATGTTGCAGGTTTCCTTTAGGATTGAGAAGATGGATTTCAATGGACTCTGGTTCTAGTATGGCTTGGAAGGCACCTAAAACTTTTTTACATTGAAGGACTGCATGGAGGCAGTATTGGATGATAATGGGCTACTAGAATACATCAACACAGATGTATCAAAACCCCAAGTATCTGATGCCCAGAATCTTGCTCAGTGGGAGAAGGATGTGGCCAAAGCCAGGAGTATCATATTGGAGGGAGTTTAAGATCATATTATCTCTAATATCTACTGAAAAGAGACTTTGTACGCAATGTGGAAAACACTAACAAAATTGTTCTAGAACAATAGTTACCATAGGAAAATAGCATTCAAGGACAAGAGTTGAAGTATCAAGATGCAAAATAATGATGCAATTCTGTAGTACCTGATCAGGTTTACAAAGTTTCATGATGAGCTTGGCAGGGTTGGTGTTAATTTCCCTAAAGAAGACTTGGTAGCTCTAGCTCTTTTGGGCCTTCCAAAGAGCTGGAATAACTATCAAGATTCAGTAAATGGTAGGGAGAAACTACCAAGTTGGGAGTGGTTATAGTATGATCTAGTGCAGGAAGAAATAAGGCATAACACCAGAGACAAGACCTCATCCAAGGGTGAGGATGAGGAGAAATGTGCCTTGGATGGAAAGGAAAAGAAAGTGAAGGGAAAGAAATCCCAATCCAAAGAAATTTCAAGTCAAAGGGGAAAGAAGAAAGACTTGTCGAGAATCAAGTGCTTTCACTTTCATGAATTTGGGTACTATACAAAGAAGTGTCCACATAAGAAGGAAAGAAAGAAGACCGCAGGAGGAGAAGCGGGTGAAGCCTTGGCTTCACAGTTTCAAATTGATTTTACCATCATTGCATGCATGTGATGAGTCCCATAAATGGGTAATTATATGGGCTCATTTTGCCTCTTAATTCAACTTAATCCACCATTCTCATTAGTTTATTGCATGTTTTTTATTATATTTATGCTAATATAGTGAATTGGGTTAGTCATTATGCCATGAAGTCTAATGTGTGCTTATTGCAAATTTTTCGTCAATTTTTGGACAAATTCAAAGGATTAATGAGCATTTGGCAGCCAATATTCGAGGGAAAAAAGGGAGAGGATTTGTAGGAGGGTGTCCCCCTCATTTATGACTCCCTACCTCAAATCCTCCATCAGAAACTCAGAGCACAAATAGCCACATTGATGCATCCAAGGGGGCAGCCGAGCAAGTCAAGAAGAATTGTTGTCTATCTCTAGTTCCACAAGCCAAGCCCCTTGATTTTAGGAGAACTGTTGGAGGACTCCATTTGTGTAAATAGGGGGGCTTAGAGCCTCAGTATGTTAGCCAGTTATTAGTAGAAATTTCGCACTTTTGTGCAGCTCAAGTTCAGTTCATTTTCGAGCTTCCTTTCTTAGAACAGTTTATGTAATGTGACTTTTATTTTTGATAATGGAGATGAAACAGTTTTTGAGTGGGCACTGATCTCTTTCAGAGGGCTAAAGCTCTTGGGTTAGGGCCCAACCCAAGTTGCCTAGCACCTCTCGCTTTATACTTATATGTTTTTGCTTCAGTTCATAAGTTAATTTCTGTTACATAGATTCATTTTACCTTGTTTAGAATAGGTTGCTTTTGTTGGTTTGCATAGTTGTTTTTGTTTCAGTTGCTCAAGTAGGTTAATGCAGTGACAAGCTAAGATTCAAAAAGGCCAACAACAGGCCCTAATCTCCTTTCTCCCTTTTTGGGACTATGATTAGAGGATAAGGCACTACTGCTACCACCAAAAACACAGTTTTGCTCTCCCATGCAATTTCTAGTGTGATGACTTGATTCGGAAAGATTATTTTATTGCTTCAGATTCAGTTACCTAGATCATTTCCTGTTCTCTTACAACAGATCTCTTTCAATGCTTTTCTGTTCAAAGGTTATTGTTCATCATTTTCTGTTTGTAGGTTAAAAATTAAGTCAAGCTAGAAAAAGTTTTGTTTTCATGGTATAGTTAGTCCTTTCTTTGATCAGTTTTCGTAAGTAGATGTGCAGATCTCTTGCAGGGCACCTCAGCTCACCATACATCCATAAAGCATCCAGCATCATCTCACTTCTCATATGTTTCCCAATTCATTCACAACATTTCACCAATATGCCCTAATTTCTACATTTTTCTCCATAAGCTTCCCTCTTGCCATTTGAACAAATCCAACCATCATGTTCCCTATTGATCTTCCTTGACAAGCTCCAGAAACCTCAACACCTTCATCTAGCCTTCAGTTACCCTTTCCCGTCATTTTTCCACCTTCAAAACCTCCAAAAATAGCTCTCAGCCTCCTCCTGTAGATCCTCCTAGAGATCCCCTACAACCTCCTATAGAATTTCCTGTGAGTGATTTTTCGAAGTTTGATTGTAAGGGAAGTCTTTAGAAGGGTACCAAGGGCTTCTTAGGACCTCTCCACACCTTCCTCCACCTCTGCAAAAACCAAATCCATCCTCCATCACCACCAAACCTCTGCACAATCACAATCCGATAAATTACAAGCATAATAATTTCACATAAAAACACTCAAAAAATACAAAAAGATGTTATTTTCTTCTTTTATTCTGGGAATAGCTTAAGTAGATGTGATTTACCTTTTCAGTAGTCAATGGCATTCATTTCATCAGTTTCCATCTCTTTTTCTGCAAAAGTGGGATTAGTTGGAAAAATTATGGTTTGCTAGGGTTTGCGTTACATTTCAATCTTCTTTCTCTTTCTGCAAATAGAATAGCCTCTGTAGAGTTAGCTTTCTTTCATCATGGTTAAAAGATTCTTCTGGAAATTCATAGAAGCTAGCTTGAGCTCCTAGTGATCTTGTGCCAGCTGACCAAGTGACAGCTTGTAGTAAGAGCTAGTACTTGTGCATACAACACCATCGCTTCCAAGTTTGTTACGAACTATCGAGTTGATAAAAGTAAAGTAGGAAGCCCCAGGAATTGCAACATTATTGCTGAAATACTGGTGCTCACCACTTTTTGGCGTCTTTTCCGAGGAAGCGTCAGAGTATTTTGTGATTACTGCTTTCTCCTATTCTCTACTGCAACATTCTGCTAAATAGTTTATTTCAACAAAAGTAGAGTAGTTGTTCTTTTGATTTCTGCATTTCCTTGCTTTCATTTCAATTCTGCAATTTCCATTTCAGCAAAAGTAGATTAGTCATTTCCTTGCTTTCATTTCAATTCTGCAAATTCCATTCCAACAAAAGTAGATTAGTCATTTCCTTGCTTTCATTTCAATTCTACAATTTCATTTTAGCAAGTTCATTTTAGTTCGTTGCAATTTGTTTGTTCAATCAATTTCAGTTTTGCAAGTACAAGTAGAAAGAAAAAAAAAGAAAAAATCACTCAAAAAGAGATTCCCTTTCATGCCTCATAGGAATAAAGATAATTCAGGAAAGTTTTTGCCCAACACCCCCACTGCTTCACACAACCATCCTTATCTCTTCTTCGATGGTTGTGATCAAGAAGAACCCTTAGGTGGACAGCTAGACATATTGGAAGAACCTATAGGGGAGAAGAAGAAGAAAGCATTCCTCTGGAGCCATTGACTGAAAACAGAAATGTTCGGAGCAGTACCTTTTCTTTCAACTCATCCATTAAAGGTGAAATTGGAAACATGCTGGAAGACTTCAAGAGTGAGATGTTGTAGATTCTTGCCATGCATGTCAAAAGGAAACAAAAGGAAGCAGAGAGGGATTTGGCCATTTTTTTCCCTATATGCACAAGGAGGCATCCTAGGAATGAATGCCCATTAAACTCTATAGAGTTTTGTTCAATCCGTGAAGAAAATAATTCTACAAACAAGTGCCCTTCCTTGCCTGGACTTAAAGCTGTATACCAAGGGGCCGCAAAAGTCACTAAATAGATCTATTACATAGACCAAAAGAGGCTGCATGGACCTAAAACATATCAGCAGGGGATGCAAGGGACATCTCAGGCATACTACAACCCCAACCAAGTCACATCCATACCTTCTTGGGCCCCCCCTGCTCATCCTTCCTGGTCCACTCCTCCTCCTTGGTCATTCACATCTCCATATCATGCCCAACCAGCCACCCATTCATTTCAACCCTATTCTCAGTCGCAACCTCAGTGGAATGCATCTCATCAGGGGTGGAGGTACCACTCTCCTCTCGTGCTTTTACCTCCACCACCTGTTCAACCACAACCATTGCCTCCTGCTCTACCAAGGCAACCCCAAATGCCTACCCAGCTGAACCCAAACCTAAACAATAGACAGGCTCAGCAAGTATACAGTGGGGAACCACCTGCCCAACCACAACCCCATCCACATCCATCTCAAATATACACTCCCACTTAACTACCCGTACCATCATTTACAAACCCGCACATTGAAGTAGTTCAACCCAATTACAATGCTGAGGTACAACACTTCCAAACAACTCCTCTTGAGCTCAATGATATTAACCATAGCTCAGGAAGAGTATTGCAAAAAAGATATTATATTGATATCATTGAAGGACCACATCCAGCAAAAGAATATTCAAAAGAGAAGATCAAAGAACCATGGGCTGCACTTGATGAAGAGAATACATCAAAATCAGAGATCAAGAGAGCTCCCTCATGGTTACCATCAAATCCTCCATGTATTCAAGAGAAAAATCAGCAAAAAGAGGAAGATGTGAAGCTCATGGTAGAAGAAGACATGAAGAATGATCCAGATCAGAAAAAGGCCTAAGGACATCATAACTATATTGAAATATGGTTCCAGACAGTCACTAAGTTGCAGCATCACTCTCTTCCTCAACTATGTTTGATCCCTTCAAAGTCAAATCATTTGGTCTCTGAAACCTAGATATATGTCAAAGCATACATTTCCAGCCTCCACACCATTTTTTCTATCATCTCGATGTGCACATGGCTCCATTGGAAATATTCTTATACTTGAAAGTGATTTCTTTTTTTCATGTAGGGTAGGGTAGAAAAAAGAAAAAAGAAAAACATGAAAAATAAGATAAAAAATAAAAATCGAAGGTGAAAACCTCCTTGGAGGTGCCTCAGATTGGATCATTGATTGAAAACCTCCATGAGGCGGTCAATGGGTTGGAAAGAAGAAAAAGAGGAAAAGGAATAAGATCCCTGGGTGAAAACCTCCCTTGGAGATGCCGAGGGTAAGCAATTAGGGTGAAAACCTCTCTAAGGCACCCTAGTTGTTTTCAAAAAAAAAGAGAAAAAGAAAAAGAAAAAAATGAATTTCCAATTGTATTGCAGGTGCAGGAGGACTATAGGAAGTAGCAGCAGGTGCCAAGAAAGCTCTGAAACCAATAACAACACCTATCCTACCTTCCCTCACCTTTTTCCATCAGTCTTGACATTCTTTCGACCTCACTGTGCTTCTTTTATGAAAACTGTGTTTTCTACAGGAGGCTCCTGTAGAAATTACAGAGAGCTGGAAATGGATTTTAAAAGAAGTTTGGTGAACAGAGAAGCTTCATAAAGGTTTTATAAATCCCCTTTCAGTCTTCAAATCTGTCTTCCATCATTTCCAAGTCTGCATTATAGCCTAAGCTCATTTTTTCTTACTTTCCAAAAAACTGCAGAATGCTCTGACACAAAAATACATGGAGCTGAAATTTGTTTTTTCCTTAACTTGAAAACCGTGCATCCATTTAAAATCCTGTTTCATGGGGAGTTGTATAGGGATGATAGCAACATGCCCAAGCAATTTCAGCCAATTCTAGTGCACGGTTTCCAAGAAATCAACCTCCATCACCTTCAACCATTTTTGCATTTTCTCCATATCCGTGCATCCATTTAAAAACTTGTTTCGTGGGGAGATGCATATGGGTGATGGTAACATGTTCAAGCAATTTCAACCAATTCAAGTGCACGGTTTCCAAGAAATTGGCCTCCATCACCTTCGGCCATTTTCAGTTTTTCTCAAAATTTGTGCATCCATTGACCACAATTTTTTTATGGGAGGTGCATAATGATGATAGAAACATGATCAGAAAATTTCAGGTCAATCAAGTCTAATGTTTGGGAGATATGGACAAAACAAGTCACTGTCCCATTAAACTCTAGCATCAGTAGCATGAGAGTGAAAATCTGAAGGTTGAAGCAGACTCCTGTAGCTTAGGTCCAGCCAAGAGGATACCTGCACAAGAAAAATAGCCACACATCAAAAAGTAAAGAGCATGCATCAAGGGAAATACAAGCATGCAGCAGTCAAAGGAGCCATAGCACCTCACAGCAAACGCAATAGGATCTCAGGTAAGTGACTAACCCGTTCCTCTGTTGCATCTGTATGATCTAAAAACTGCATGGACAAATGAGATGGTCGAGATTAAACTTAGCTGCCCACCCTCGTCTAGTTCAAACAGCACTCAGCGAGTGCACTCAGCATGTGTGTCCAGTCAACTTGTAAAAATCTCAAAACAGGCAGTGGCGGAATCCAACGCGAATGGTGGAAGTGATGGTGGGTAGGAAGTATAAAGTTTCATGATAGCACTGTAGTGGGGACCAACGGCTTGAATGGGGCCAACGTACACTTGGCCATCTCACTCTCCATCACTGGAATTCTCCATAAACAACCATAAGAACTCCTCCTTGAAACACTCTCACCACCTTTGCTTTCATTTGTATCTTCATGTTCTCAACTGCAACAAGATACCTACTACCTTTAGAGCCTCAAAACAATCGCTCTCTGTCATTTTCCGAACCCTTCTGCTTATCGAATTCTACAAGAAATTATCAGGATCTACAGGAGTAGAAACAGGTCCTACAGGAGCCCTTTTTACAAGAGGGCCAGTGAGCAATCTCGTAGAGGAAACAACCGGGGTTTTTCTAGAAAATTCAAGCTCAAAGAGGTAGGCTCTGTGTAAACTCACTCTGCATATTGATATGCACAAAGGGTGATGTGATTTCCAGCAAGTATTAAGTTGAAAAGGAAGGAGAATTCAAATCGAAATTCTGTCTGTTTCTTTAAAAAAAAAAACACTGTCTTTTTATCTGCTCTCTATGCTAAAGTATTATCTCCTTCTCCATTGTGGTATTCACATCTACGAATAGGAGTGATTCAACTATAGAGAAATTAAGCCTGTAAAAGAGGAAATTGCATTCAAAATTCTGCCTATTTCCTTAAAAAAAAAACACAATTTCATCTACTCTCTGTTCAGAGATATTGTCTCCTTCACCACCTTCATACTCACATATGCAAAGGAGTAACGCAATTTTAGGAAGGAGAAACATGACACCAAGGAAGATAAGGCTAAAACAGAAAAGAAGAAGGAACCAAGAACATAGAAGAATAAGACCGCAGCAGAGAAAAAGAAGAGGCCTGGAACAAAAAGGAAAAAGCCTAAGATAGTGCAGAAAAAGGCTACCACAGAGAAGGCAGAAACTAAGTAGGAAGAGGAACAGACAAAAACATGGATAGAAGAAACAAAACCAGTAGAAATAGGAAAGACAGTAGATGAAGAAAAAGAAGCAAAGCAGGAAGAAGTGTCTCCTGAGACACTAACAAGGGAGGCAGCGGTTGTTCTTGTTGCACTTAGTACTCTAGTCAAGCCCAAGGAAAAGAGGAAAAGGAAACCATCCATGTACTTCAAGGCTTGAAAAAGCACTAGAATAAATATGGGGAAGCCTCAGCCACCTTCAAAAGAGCCCATCATCATTGAAGATTCCCCTACTGCCAAAAAGGAGGAATCTCCATCCAAAACCCCATCACTTATGAAAGAGGAAGTCTTAAGACCTCCCCTTGGAAAGAAAGGATAAAACTACAAGACTCTAAAACAATCCTATAGGAGGCGCAAAAAATCCTATAGGAAACATTGACAAAGCTACAAGAGACTGAAAATCTTGAGAAAAAGGCAGAGGAGCAGACCAAGAAGGAAGATAAGGCAACAGAGATACCAGAACCTGACCCCTAGCCTAATTTGGGCTCTTATTACAACCTCCTTGAAGGAGGAAAAATTATCCCTCAGAAATTTGCAGTCCCGCTTTTCTTTGAGCTAGAAAAAGAAAGGGTCAGAAGCCATAGGTGGATGCAGATCACAAAATCAAAAGGGGTGGAAGACATTGGGCACATGGAAAACAAGTTGAGAGAAATAGGCAAAGAATTAAGCACTGTAAGGCATATAGAAGGCATTAGGAGATCTCAGTTGGAAGAATAAAATGAAAGGTTAAAGAAACAGCTGCAAGAAAGGGAGCCCCAGGCAGAAAATGAGATATTAATCTTAAGAAGACAGCTACAGGAAAGAGAAGCCCAATTAGCTTGCATGGCCAGCTGGGCTATGGAGGCACTACAATGCAGGCAGCCAGCTAAATCATATGCAGTTTACCTCAAGGATCAGTGGCTCCAATTCCATATCAAGACCCTGGCCTAGAGAGGCACCATACCTTTCCAGAATTATGGGCAGTTCATAGACTTGTGTGAACAAAGTTCAACAGAGGACAAGGCAAAGTTAGCAGAGTTTTATCTACATAACATGGCCCTTATTGATATGACCCTATGTGACCCTAATGAAAAGTTGGGAGACTTACAGCTGATGGCCATGGCATCCTGGATGAGTCATGAGGACAAGAGAGCAATAAAAATCCAGAAAATGATGGTAAAAGAATATAATGAACCTCTGATGATGAGAGCAGAACCATCAGACCCTATGGCTCTCATTAGCACCCACCAACAAATTGCAGTTGATCCTCAAAGTGCCCTTAAGTACATCAATGAGCAAGCTCAGGCTATTGCACATTTTTAAGACGTGGAAATATTGTTTGGGGAAGATTGCATCCATGCCTGCATGAGAAGGTGGAACACACCACCCCACAACCTACAGATCAGGGAGTACCACTCCCCAAACAGAATGAGAGAAGCACTAAGGAGAGTGCCCCTGTATAAGCACTCTATGCAAAGTCTAAAGGTCCATTGGATTGGTCTGAAGCTGAGTTGTACACTGCTGGTAGGACTACTAGAAGGCAAAAAGGAAGAAGAAGAAAAACAACAATGGGAAAAGTTGGATGTAAAAGCTAGATTCCATGATAGGGAAGAGGATCTCATATCTGAGCCATGAAATGTCAGGGAGACCATCAAGGCCATCAAGGATGAGGATATGGATTAGTTGCTCAGAGGATGAGCAACACCTTCAGTAGGGGGGTAATGATGAGCCCTAGAAATGGGTAATTATATAGGTTCATTTTTTTATGAAACCAGCTTCACAAAAATATACAAAAGATAGATCAATGCCTTAGAATTTAGCCTCTTCGAGGGGGCAACCTTCTTTAGATTACATAAATGACAATTCTTGGATGATTCAAATGAAAAAACCTCCTTTCTGTATATAGGAGTCTAAGGAGTCACAATATAACCCAGTCGACCTAACAATAATAATATAAAGCCACAAAAATAACAATAGAGGGATTCTATGGGGCACAGTAATAATAATATGGGGACAATGGGGGCACAACAATATTAATAAGGGATACAACTACAATAGTAATGGGGTAATCACTAGTATTATAGGGACCTAACATGCCCCTCTCCTTCAAAAAAGTGTTGTCCTCAATGCTTGAGTAGTTCTGGATGCTTCTGTATAAAAGTCTCATCCTCCCATGTGGAATCTTCAGTGGATAAGTTCTTCCACTTGATGAGATACTTTGGAAATTGATCAATTTCATAGCTGTCGAGTTCTTGTTTCTGTGGCTGCTTCTGGTTCGAGTATAATTTTTCCCTCCTCGTCAAGTTCTGGCAATATTGTTTGAACTAGGAGCTTGTCACCTATAACCTTCTTTAAACATGAAACATGGAAAACTGGGTGCACTCGAGAAGCTGCAGGAAGCTCCAATTTGTATGCCATAGTACCAATATTTTGCAACACCTTGTACGGACCATAATACTTTGGTGATAATTTATTATCCTTCTTAGCTTGCTTGAGGGACATTTGTTTATATGGTTGTAGCCGTAGGAATACCCAATCACCTACATCAAAACTTCTTTCTCTGTGATGTTGATCTGCCTGTTGTTTCATTCTATTCTGTGCCAACACGAGGTTATCCTTTAAGAGTTGGAGGACTTGTTGTTGATGTTCGATGTGATGTTCCACTGCTTGAACCTTAGAATTTTCTCTTAAATATGATGTGATGGATGGTGGTTGATATCCATAAAGTGCCATAAATGGAGTCATTTTTGTTGCTGTATGGAAGTGTTATACCACCATTCAGCCAGAGGCAACCATTTGACCCATTGTGTCTGTTTATCAGATACAAAGCAACGAAGATATCCTTCCAAACATTTGTTTACTATCTCAGTTTGCCCATCAGATTGAGGATGATAAGATGAGCTATGAGCTAACTGAGTACCAAGACAAGAAAATAATTCTGTCCAAAAATTTCCAGTGAAAATGGGATCTCTGTCACTTACAATAATCTTTGGGTTTCCATGTAGTTTTTGATTTGTTTCCATAAATGTAGTAGAAACTGTACTGGCTTTAAATGGATGTGATAATGCACAAAAGTGTGCATACTTGGTAAGTCTGTCAACTACCACCATGATGACACTCTTTCCCTCAGACTTGGGTAAACCTGTGATAAAATCCATTGAAACCTCCTCCCAACATTGGCTTGGAATGGATAAAGGTTGTAATAGACCCGAGGTCTTAATTGTTTCAACTTTATTTTGTTGGCAAACCAAACATTCTGCCACAAACTTTTGAATATCTGATTTAAGGCCATCCCAAAAAAATTCCTTCTTAACCCTGTGGTAAGTTTTTAAAAATCCTGAGTGCCCTCCTAAGGGAGAAGTGTGCAATTCCATAAGAATCTTTTGTTTGAGTTGGGAATTCTTACAGAGGTATAATCGATCTTTGTACCATAACGAATCATTTTGCTAGCTAAATGTATCAGATGTACTGGAATCTTGTTGTAACTTTCGAATAAGTGCCCACACTTCTTCATCATTCTTCCATTTCTCCCTTGCTTCATTTATCCAATCTGTTGGATAATAGAAATGGCGCACAAAAATGCTTCCACATCCTCATCCTTTCTTGAGAGTGCATCTGCCACCACATTTTGCTTCCCTTTTTTGTAGATGATTTCAAAGTCATAACCCAACATCTTTGTGACCCACTTTTGTTGCTCTTTAGAGGATAATCTTTGTTCTAAAAAGTATTTAAGGCTATCATGATCCATTTTTACCTTGAAGTGTCTTCCCATTAGGTAGGGTCGCCATTTCTTAAGTGCATGGAGTATTGCCAACATTTCCTTCTCATAAATAGCTTTTTATAAAAACTTTCCCTTGATTGGACGACTTTCAAAAGCAATGGGTCTTTCATCTTGCATTAAAACAGCACCAATTCCATTTCCTGAAGCATCACATTCCACAATAAAGGTTTTTGTGAAGTCCGGTGTAGCTAAGACCGGTGCTTGGCACATTGCCTCTTTAAGATGTTCAAAGGCCTTTGTTGCTTCTAGAGTCCATGAAAATGCATCTTTCTTCAATAATGTTGTTAGAGGTGCTGCTATTCTCCCATAATTTTTAACAAACTTGCGATAATACCCTGTCAACCCGAGAAATCCTCGCAAATGCTTTATGGATGTGGGGATTTTCCATTCCTTAATGGCTTTAATTTTGCTAGGGTCTACCTTAACTCCTTCATGAGATACAATATGACCCAGATATTCCACCTCTTGTACTCCAAAGAAACATTTGGATCTTTTTGCATATAATTGTTTCTCCTCCAATAGTTGTAGCACCTTGTCAACATGTTCAACATGATCCTTCCAAGACTTGCTGTAGATTAGTATATCATCAAAAAATACTAACACAAATTTTCTAAGGAAGGGTTTGAAAATGGAATTCATCAAACCTTGAAATGTAGAAGGTGCATTGGTAAGGCCAAAAGGCATGACCAAAAATTCATAATGACCCTCATGAGTTCTAAATGTTGTTTTTGAAATGTCTTCAGTCTTCATTCTGATTTGATGATATCCTAAACGAAGATCCAACTTGGTGAAGTAAATTGATCCATGCAATTCATCCAGTAATTCATCAATGACAGGAATGGGAAATTTATCTTTAATAGTGAGCTTGTTGAGCTCCCTATAATCCGGACACATGCGCCATGATCCATCCTTCTTGTGCACCAATACTACTGGAGCAGAGAAAGAACTTTGACTAGGTTGAATTATACTAGCCTCTAGCATTTCTGCAACCATACGTTCAATTTCACTCTTTTGGGCATAGGGATATCTGTACGGCCTGATGTTTGGAGGAACACTTCCTGGAATCAGATGAATAGCATGATCATGATCACAAATAGGTGGGAGACCTTTGGGAGTCTCAAATACCTTGGAATGATTGTCCAAGACTTTTTGGAGATCTGGAGAAATAGATGATTCCGATGTGGAAACATCTAGCGAACATAATTGTGCAATTACACCTCTTTGTTCCTTTTTTAGAAGCTTTGTCATACCATTAGAGCTGATTATCTTTCCCGTTTTCCCTGCAATACCCCTTAATTCAACTTCATTTCCTTCCGCAGAAAATTTCATGAAAAGTTCTTGAAAATTAAAAGCTATTGTACCCAAGGATTGTAGCCATTGGACTCCTAGTACAACATCAGCACCTCCCATTGGAATGGAAAGCATTGGGCTAGTCAATACATATTCTCCCATGGATAGCTTGATATTATGGCACTTTCCAGAGCAATTTATTGTTCCTCCATTTGCAACCATCACTTGACACTCTGGTGTTGGATATAGGAAGCAATTCAATTCTTTTACTATCTTACAATGAATAAAATTGTGGGTACTTCCTGAATCAATCAACACTATTACCTTTTTCTTCTTGATTTGTCCTTCTATCTTGATGGTTTGAGGAGTGGTAATTCCAGCCAATGCATTACAAGATATGGTCGGATTCATTTCTTCTTTATCTAGGCTTTGTTCCTAGAGTATATCCTCTTCTTTTGACCTTTCTTGCTCCTTTTCTTCTTCTTCTTCTTGACCTTTCTTGCTCCTTTCCTTCTTCCTCTTCACAATCTATGTAGAATAATTTCTTCTCAGCACACTTATGACCTTTAGTGTATTTTCTATCACAACTGTAACAAAGCCCTTTTGCTCTTTTTTCTTCCAATTGTTGTGGTGTCAACCTTATAGGTTGTGGAAGACTAGGGGCAACAACACTTCCATCTTTATAGTTGTGAGTGGTATGCTTCCTGGTTGCCATAATTTTGCTTTCCATTTTTCTTGCTAACCTGAATGCCTTCTCTAATGAATCAGGTTCCCAAAGGCGAACATCATGTTGGATATTATCCTTTAAAGTCCCTATGAACACATCAATCCTATGCTCCTCTGGAATATTTTTTACCCTTATGTTCAATTTTTGGAACTCCTTAATGTGCTCCATTATTGAACCCTTTTGTTTGAGACTTATCAATTGGCTAAAAAATGTGTTGCTTTTTGTATCCTCATAATGTGTTGTCAATTCTTCCGTAAAAATTTCCCAAGTGATAATTTTTTTACGAGAGCCAAGCCATTGATACCATACAAACTGATTTGGTTCCAAATATAAAATTGCAATACGTACCTTTTGTGTGTTTTTCACATTATTGAGATCGAAAAATTGCTCCATCTGTAATATCCATGTTGCGGGATCCTTGCCATCAAACTTCCTCATATCGATTTTTGGAATATGGTGGGTCTTCGGTCAAACATTAGAGTCTATGAAATCATGATTAACATTTATTTTGTTCTCATCATGAGTTTCCTTTACTACCCTTTCACCCTTAGTAAGCATTTCTTGTAGAAACTTTGTCAAATATGTCTTCAAATCTTCCATGCCTCTCTTCAAATCTATCTTCAAATCGTCCATCTTAGCTTCCACGTCATTCATCTTAGCTTCTACGTCTTTCTTTAAACAATCCATCTTAGCTTCTACGTCTTTATTTTAACCATCCATCTTAGCTTCTACATCTTTCTTTAAACCATCCATCTTAGATTCTGTTACTTTTTGTGCAAGTGACACTTATTGCATTTGGTCTCGTAATTTTGATATATCATGTTGCATTTCTTCCTCTTCTTCATGAGTCATGCTAGAGCTTTCAGGTTGCTTACTAGATGTTTGCATTTTCTTTCCTCGGGGCATCAATTACTGATAATAATTCTGTACTATGCCCTTTGAATTCTTCAAACTAATTTTTCAAACCAAACTTATGTAAAAATTTTAAAAAAGTACACACCTTTTTTCACTTTGTAGGAGCTTGATATTGAATCTGATGTATCTCTGCAATTTCGGATCATCTAGTTCTGAAATTTCAATCTGCAATAGCTCTATGTGTCCTCTTTCCAATGCCACCAATCTGATCCAAATTGGATTCTCCAGGGAAGAGTTATGTCAAATCTCCCACAGTGACCTGATTATAGACTAGTTCAGTAGAGCAAACTTGTGCAACGTGCCATGAGTCACTGTTTCAACCTTTGGCTCTGAAAAATATATACACGAAATTACAGTCCATCCTATTTCTCCACCTTCTTATGAAATTTCAATCCGATGCTCAAAAAGAAAGTTATGACAATTTTCCCCAGGTCACCTGTTTGGAATGTGATTCCGGAGTCTGTAAAAAGACCAACTTCCTCAGATCATATCTCTGCAAATATAGTGCAAAAAGCTTTGAAATTCGGACTCAAGGTTTAGTGCGAATTCATCTCAAATGGGTTTTTGTTTTAGCTTCTGAAATTTCACAACAAAAAAGTTATAGCGAAAATTCCACGATGACCTATTTGGAGCAGCGAAACCCTAGAATCCAAAGCTCTGATACCAAATGTTATGAAACCAGCTTCACAAACACATAGAAAAGATAGATCAACGCCTTAGAATTCAAATGAAAAAACCTCCTTTCTATATATAGGAGTCTAAGGAGTCACAATATAACCCAGCCAACCTAACAATAATAATATAAAGCCACAAAAATAACAATAGAGGGATTCTATGGGGCACAGTAATAACAATATGGGGAAAATAGGGGCACAACAATATTAATAAGGGATACAACTACAATAGTAATGGGGTAATCACTAGTATTATAGGGACCTAAAACATTTTGCCTCTTAATTCGACTTAATCCACTATTCTAATTAGTTTATTACATGTTTTTTATTATATTTATGCTAATAGAGTGAATTGGGTTAGTCATTATGCCATGAAGTCTAATGTGTTCTTATTGCAAATTTTTGGTCAATTTTTGGACAAATTCAAAGGATTAATGAGCATTTGGCAGCCAATATTCAAGGGAAACAAGAGAGAGGATTTGTAGGAGGGTATCCCCCTCATTTATGACTCCCTACCTCTAATCCTCCATCAGAAACTCGGAGCACAAACAACCACATTGATGCATCCAAGGGAGTAGCTGAGCAAGTCAAGAAGAACTGTTGTCTATCTCTAGTTCCACAAGCCGAGCCCCTTGATTTTAGGAGATCTATTGGAGGAATCCATTTGTATAAATAGGGGCACTTAGAGCCTCAGTAGGTTAGCCAGTTATTAGTAGAATTTTCGCACTTTTTTGCAGCTCGAGTTCAGTTCATTTTCGAGTTTCCTTTTTTAGAAAAATTTATGTAATGTGACTTTTATTTTTGATAATGGAGATGAAACAGTTTTTGAGCCAGCACTGAACTCTTTCAGAGGACTGAAGCTCTTTGGTTAGGGCCCAACCTAAGCTTCCCAGCACCTCTCACTTTATACTTATATGTTTTTTCTTCAGTTCATGAATTAATTTCTGTTACATAGATTCATTTTACCTTGTTTAGAATAGTTTGCTTTTGATGGTTTGCATAGCTATTTTTGTTTTAGTTGCTCAAGTAGGTTAATGCAATGACAGGCTAAGATTCAAAAAATCCAATAGCAGGCCTTGATCTCCTTTCTCCCTTTCTCGGACTATGATTCAAGGTCAAGGCACTACTTCTCCCACCAAAAACACAGTTTTGCTCTCCCATGCAATTTCTAGTGTGATGACTTGATTTGGAAAGATTAATGTATTGCTTTAGATTCAGTTGCCTAGATCATTTCCTGTTCTTTTACAATAGATCTCTTTGCATACTTTTCTGTTCAAAGGTTACAGTTCAACATTTTCTGTTTGTAGGTCAGAAATTAGGTCAAGCTAGAAAAGGTTATGTTTTCATGGTATAGTTAGTCCTTTCTTTGATCAGTTTTCGTAAGTAGATGTGCAAGTCTCTTGCAGGGCACCTCAGCTCACCATATATTCATAAAGTAGCCAACATCAGCTCACTTCTCACATATTTCCCAAGTCATTCACAACATTTCACCAATCTGCCCTAATTTCTGCATTTTTCTCCATAAGCTTCCCTCTTGCCATTTGAACAAATCCAACCATCATGTTCCCTCTTGATCTTCCTTGATAAGCTCCAAACACCTCAACACCTTCATCTAGCCTTCAGTTACCCTTTCCCATCATTTTTCCACCTTCAAAACCTCCAAAAATAGCTCTCGGCCTCCTCCTGTAGATCCCCTGCAACCTCCTGTAGAATTTCCTGTGAGTGATTTTTCGAAGTCCGATTGCAAGGTAAGTCTTCAAAAGGGTACTAGGGGCTTCTTAGGACCTCTCCACGCCTTCCTCCACCTCTACAAAAACCAAATCCATCCTCCATCGCCACCAAACCTCTGCAAATCACAATTCGATAAATTACAAGCATAATAATTTCACATAAAAACACTCAAAAAATACAAAAAGATGTTCTTTTCTTATTTTCTTCTGGGAATAGATTAAGTAGATGTGATTTACCTTTTCAGTATTCAATGGCACTCATTTCATCAGTTTCCATCTCTTTTTCTGCAAAAGTAGGGTTAGTTGAAAAAATTATGGTTTGCTAGGGTTTGCGTTACATTTTAGTCTTCTTTCTCTTTCTGCAAATAGAATAGCCTCTATAGAGTTAGATTTCTTTCATCATGGTTAAAAGATTCTTATGGAAATTCATAGAAGCTGGCTTGAGCTCCTAGTGATCTTGCGCCAGCTGACCAAGTGACAGCCTGCAGTAAGAGCTAGTACTTGTGCATACAGCACCGTCGCTTCCAAGTTTGTTACGAACTACCGGGTTAATAAAATTAAAGCAGGAAGCCCCAAGAGTTGTAGCATTATTGCTGCAATACTGGTGCTCCAGCATGACTAGCATAGTGATGCGTAGTGTGTCGTATCTCGACAACAGTGCCCCATTCAACATGACAGGGAACAAAGAATTTTTCCGTAACTTGGAGAAGAAGGATCTCCATATGCACATCAAGATGGGAGATGATGGAAGGTTGGTATTGGTACAATTACATTTCACGGGGAGTCTAGATCCCCTCTCAGGCTCAATGATGTTGTTTTCACCAAAAATTAATCATCTAGCCATAACCTACAAGATGGATCGAAGTACACCATGTAGTGCCAATTTTACCATAGTAATATTTCTTTCACTATAAGAAATTACTTAATAAACCACATTTGTTAAGTTATTTCTCGTCAAACCCATGAAGAATAATTAAATAAATCATTATTTATTTAATTTCTTCTAGGAATTATTAATTAAACCACTGTTTAACTAATATTCCTTGTCATATTTGACCCAATCATGAGAAATAATTAGACAAATCATTATTTTTCTTATTTTTCTCTAGGAATAATTAACTAATCATTATTTAGTTATTATTCCTTGTAAAGTTGGACTAAATCCTCTAAGAATACTTAAACAAATCATTATTTTATTATTATTCCTTAACCACATTCCTTGAGATGATAAATAAATCACTTATTTATTTATTATTTATAAATAGAAGTATTTAACTAATTTAAATATGTTTTATCTCCAACCAAATATAGTAAAATATTCCAAATGGTTAATTCTAGAATTTGGTTACTAATATGTTATTATTTTTCATTATTCGAGAATAACCTAATATTTTGTTATAAATTGGAGGGTTTTACATACATCCTTCACTTTGGATCATTTTCATTGTTGCACTCATTGTTGTAACTTGGATTATAATCTCTTTCACTTCCCATTTGTTTTTTCCATTTGAGTTCCCTTTGATCTCAAACATTTTTTGTTGGGTTCACACATTGTAGAGAAGAGAGACTCTACAGAGCTGAAGACATTGAGGATAGCCAATAACCCATCCCATAGAGGGGGACTGGTAACATCATTTTTTCCCTTGACAGGTGTCATATAACAAAATCTATTCTTTATATCTGGTATCCATTGAGTTATTTGTGCTTAATTCCTTATTTCATCTTGTTGTTTAACTATTTATGTTGCATAGATAAGGACTTTGGCAGGTTTTGTTTCTATCATTTGTTGCAGATCCACATTGTTTTACAACCATTTTTACTGTTAAGGTTGTTTTTCATCCGTAGTCTAAAGTGGTTTCTTTTCGTACACTCTCGATAAGAATACCATACAACAGATGGCGACTCCGCTGCATTTTTAATTTTGATTCAGAAACCTTGGTGACCTTTAGTTTTTAGCTTAGGGTTTTCTTTTTTCAGTCTCTTAATGTTGTTTACTAGCTTTCTAACCCTAGACCAGTCAAATTTCTAACTTCCGAAAGTTTTCTGGTTATTTTCACAAGTGACAGGAACCAACCACAACAAAGACCACAACTTTTTTCGTGACTTGACGCTCAAGAAATGATGAGAAAACATCACACTTTTCATCTCCAAACTTGCGTTCTAGAGGTCCAGAGTGCGCTTGTTGGCCCAAAAAGTGTGATCTCTCCTAAAATAGGTAAGTGCTTGTGATTTTAGGGTTTTCCAAGATTTTTTCTCATCATTTTCTAGGTTATTCTGAGAGCACTCTGTTGGGTTGGTTGACCACTATCTTAGCCCACTTAGGCCTTGATCTACTCTGTTTTTCTCGTCAAAGTGGAATTTAACCCCCTAGGGCTTCTAGCACGCTTCCACCTTTGTAGGAGAAGTTCAGCTCAGTAAAAAGTTTGAGTTTTTGCAGAGCTTTCAGCCATACATTTCAGATATGTACCTTTCTTTCTCAGATCTTTAAATATACGTTGTTTCCATACAAAGTTCCTTCTTGAACCTTGTTTGGCCATTTTCCTTAAGGTGCCACTGTTTTCCCTAGCTTCCACACCCATGGTCCTATCTTTTGCAACACTTTTCCTCACTGGTTTTTGTTGTTGTCGCACCACTTTCCAGCACCATAGTGTCATTTGATCCCAGTCACATCGACATTTATATCTCTTGGCCATTTTAGTGTGTTTTCAGTTGATTTTGCGACCAACCAGCACAATGTTTGCAAAACCAGTTTGGGTGGGGTTTAGATAGTTGATTTGTTGTTTATTTTTTGTTTTTAATTTCAGTTTATTTACAGTATTTCAGCAATCTTTTTCTTTTTCTTTTTTCAAACACGATCTAGGCTTAATTAATAAACACACATATTTTCACACATCAACACACCTTAAGCTAAGGCCACTTGGTTAACACCACCAAGCCAAGACTTAAATTAATTAATTTATCTCACCAATAGAGGCAAGTACATTTTTTAATCTCCCTTCACCATTTCCATGTCACTTGTGTCTTGCAACCATTTCACCACCAAGGCGTTTGTCGCGGACACTTTTAGGTTTTCATCCCCAGTTTCTGTTTGGACATATTACTCCTCCGAGCAGGGTTTGAGTTAGTCCTCCCTTAAGTCCCCATGCCGACTCTTCTTCTGGTTCATCTGATTCCTGATCTAATTCCAAGCCTTCATCACCGCATATCATCATCATGTCAGGACCCACTGCAGGTGCAAGAAATCAACCTGGTGGTGGCTTTGGTTCTACCACGGTAGTCACATCTAACAAAACCATTATAGGAACCATCCCAACAACTCCTTTGCTACCTTTAATGGTTGGGTTAAGTCTCCCATATTTTAGCCAATTTAATAACGACCCCATACACCACGATGTTTGTTGGGCAACTATGTTGACTAAGCTTCCCTCAAACATTCTCAAGTTTGAGGGCAATTCGGGAGAGGACCCCACTAATCAAGTCTACTCCTTCCATATGTGGTGTTTATCTAATTCCATCACCGATGACTCCATTCATCTTCGATTTTTCCAACGCACACTCAATGGAGATGCTGCAAAGTGGTACATTGACTAGCCCTCTACTTCTCATTCCACTTTTGTGATGCTAAAGCGTTCATTTCATATTTTGAGTTACCTCTCTAATACAACGCCGGTACGGATCTCTTGACCACATTTCATCAGTCCTCTGTCACCCGTCTTTCCGACCATGTCTAGGAATGGTGTAGAATGAGGGGCATGTGTTGTGCTCCTTCATTCAAAGACCATTTCTACCTCGATTAGTTTCTTAGGACTCTTTTAGCACCCATTGCCAAAGATGCCACATCTCACTTTCCTCAGATAGAGGAAGAGGCTCTCCAGAATACTCTGAGATATGACTTGATTTATGCTCAATCTGTTTATGTCTATATCATTATACCAAACCTCCGTCGTCCTGGTGGTGCCAATGCACCAGGAGCATCTCACACTATCGACGGTATCGTTGGAGCTATTTCACATCCTTCGCCATATACTCAACAAATTTATGGATATCCACAAGGGGCACTAGTTCCTCCAACACGTATCCCCCTCCTGCCAGCAATGTGTATTTAGGACAAAGCACACCTTATGCATTCACCCAACCACATCAGCAAATGTCAGGGCCATCTAGTGCTCAACCTGTCTACCAGACTGTTTCCCCTTCACCATCTTACACATATGCACTGTCGAGCACTCCATCCCCTCAAGCATTAGTGCCGTAGCCTCCCATGCATCCTCAACCCCAGCAACGACCCCCCCCTCAAGGACAATTGTATGTTGAGGTAAGATCTTTCTAGGCTTCATGATGTGAACTATTGTTGCATCTATTGAGCACTCTCTATCTTCTTTTACATTTTCGATCACTTTATTCCTCTCACTCACATTCACCTCTGTAAAGGGAATCTTAGTCTTCTTCAACTTGTGTGAAAAGGCAGTATTGAAGTCAAAATTATCACTTGTAGATATTGTTGCAATGCTAGGTTCCTTTAGAAGAATCTTATACTTTCCACATGAAACTGAATGCAGTAGTCGAATAACATCTTCATCTTTCAAATTTAGTTGAGATTTAATTTCTTCATAGCTCAACTTTATAGCTTCATTGAAGAGAAATAGCAGAGTTGCCCTGTATGTTGCTACTGACAACTCTATTACCGTGGTGTCAAATTTGGAGATGATATCATAGGTCCCCAAGGAGTATGGCCATGGAAATCTACAATGTTGATATGTCAGAGAATAAAATTTCTAAAATTTGACAAGACATGCAACCATCTCAGAAGGTAGATAAAGATTGGAAGACTTGCAAGTTGTGCATCGTGTAGCATTCAATATTGTGACAGCTAACATTCGTTTTAGATCGTTATATGCAGAATTTTTAAACTCAGGTTGGATTTCTTTCCAAACTACGAAATCGTTAACCATGCCCTCCATTTTTTATATAAGGCTTGAACCACAGGGCTCCTTCAACTTCGACAACTTGTTATGTTCATCATCAATATTTACAGCTCTATCATGCAACAATCTCTTAGCTAGGTATTTCCTGCAAAATTCCATAAATAAATCTTTATCACTAACATAGTGGACAAGTTTTACAACCTTTTCCAATATACTCTCAATATTATCATCATCTTCCCTTTTCAGACTACCACTCTTCTTCAATAAATTATCCCAAAAAGTTGCAAACAACTTTGCACTTGTGGTTCCTCCAACTATTTTATTGCAAATTACCACAAATGCTTCGTACAGAGCTTTAGAAATGGAATTATCATTTTGAAATTCATGCTCCAAATAACCCACATACTAGTCATAAATTTCAATGACCTTCTCTAGGAAACCATGTCCCTGTATTCTTGTACTTTTTTATGAGTTACTATTCTCGTCAGCCCATTTGACTAACTCTATTCCTCGGCTAATTATATGTTGTTGAAAAATACTTTCAACTTGTTGGAGACCTTTGGGGATTTACAAAATAACCTGTACATCCTAGAAATATCAATTTTCTTATCATCCCCAAGCAGACGTAGAAACCTGAATCATGTTTCCCTAAAAGTGGAATTTCATAATGGGCAAGGAGTTCATTTTGGACTATCTCTAATAACCCATTCTTGCCGCTGTAGTGCAAATAATTATCAACTTTGTTCTCCTCAGTCTGAAAACACTCTTAAGCTTTTACCATATATTTTGGACAAGAATACTTTGAAATCCATAAAACAACCTTTCGAGTATAGTAATTTCGAGTATCCTCAAACATGGAATTTTCAAAATTGTTTTAGTAGTAATCTAGGTCCGTTGTACCAATGTCCACAAATTTTCTTACCGATGCACTGTCAATATGCTCTCCCTCTCGCTCTCGCTTAATCAAATCAAACACAACATTCTTCATATTAATGTGTTTGTCATCATGCAAGGCCTCTCGAAAACACATGAACCCAACTTCTCTTAGAGGGAGTCGGTCGGTCCAGAGGATGTGGTAAATCAAATAATAGGACATGTTGAACATGTAATGAACAAAAACTTTGTATTTTTCCCAACATTTCAGGAACTATTTTAGCAAGAACACATCATGTTGTAGGTGATAATGATCCCTTGGGAAGTAGATTTACCTAGAGATGAGGAGGATTACATTGTACACAGATTTACTTAGAAATGAGCGGGATTACATTGTATACGT
This sequence comes from Pinus tabuliformis, assembly GCA_031772625.1. Lineage (NCBI taxonomy): Eukaryota > Viridiplantae > Streptophyta > Pinopsida > Pinales > Pinaceae > Pinus > Pinus tabuliformis. Next base: position 1,793,685,466 of record CM062818.1, read on the forward strand.
TCATGTTGAAACATCTAAAAAGCTCAATTTGATTTTTTACAACTATGAACAATATGCAAAACAACTCATTATTGACACTACAATATAATTCGAAAGTTTAAATTTCTTCACTATCCGCCTACAGGAAATTTTAGTCAATTCTTGTCCATAAATAATGATCAGTTTTTCTCATGAAATGAAAAAAAAGGTTGCCTAATGTGAAGAATATAAAAAGAAACCAGATTTATATAACCTTCAAAATAACGCACAAAGTAATGTCATATGGACAATTGCATTTTCTCGTAGAATAAGACAAAAGTTTTCGAAATTAGCCACTTAATTTCCAATCCAATTTTCAGAATTGTGGAAGTTAGCAACACCATCAAAGGAAGGATGATTCTCATTCCTTCTTATTTGGACAAGAACATGTTGTTGCAATTTCCTTTGTTGTTATTCTTTTTGTATTTGCATTTCCCTTGCTTTCATTTGTTATACCTGCAAAACCTGCACAAGTATTTACAAACAAGATCATTATTAGAGTTCAAAACATATCTAATAAAATTAATATGTATGTACAATAAATAACAAACACTTCCCTTATTTTTATCCACATAATTAAGGGTTAAGTTAAATATGGGAGGTCACCTCGACATATGAACCTTCTCATAGTGCTTCTCATTGTCAGTGAGATGAAAATATCCCATAACACAGACTACCATTCAAACAAAATCCTCCGGTGCATCAATTGTTGGAATCCAAAACTAGTTACTTGTTAGAACATTATTTATAATTGCAATAACCACATAAAATTCCAATAAATTGAAACTTTATTACAAAGAAGAAATAAAGTTGTCTATGTGAAAAATATAACAGTGAAACTAGAGTTATATAATGTTCAAAATAATTCCCAAAGTAATGTCATATGGATAATTGCATTTTCTCATAGAATAATGAGAAAGTTGTTCATATTAATGGAAAATATAGATGGAGATACAAAAAGTGGAGTTATATAACCTTCATAGTGGGATCATCAAATCTCTTTCTTTAGTGTCGAGACTTCAAACGTTCCTCAAGGATTTTCGACAACATGGCATTGGGCATTGAATTTGCAATATTTTTATAATTGTTAAAGTTACCAACACCATTAAAGGAAGGTTGATTCTCATTCCTTTATCTGCACAAGAAGATACTACTGCAATTGCCTTTGTTGTTGCTCCTTTTGTATTTTCATTTCCCTTGCTTTCATTTGTTGTACCTTCAAAACATGCACGAGTATTTACAAACAAGACTTTTAATACCTTATTGTTAATCCTCACTTGCTACATAGAAGATGTTCATGGGCGTTAACATAGCATTCTATTTAGTAGGAACTTGAGAAATCCACAGTATAAGTGTAGTTCAAAATGGCTCAGAACGCTTATGTCAAATGTACAAAACAAGACATTATCATTTCCATTAAAGTAACTTCCATCAAGTATACTCTTAAACAATATCATCTCTTAAACTTATGAACAACTAAATTATAGTTTTTCTTAAATCCACAACTATGACTAATATTAAAGATGTAAGAACAAACCCTTGAAAGAAACCCTAAAAAAACCAAAATATACTCAAAAAAAAAAACAATTAAAATTTTAAAATATATATATATATATATATATATATATATATATATATATATATATATTTTAAAATAAAATAAAATAAACCTAAAAATATTTTAAATTTTAAAAAATATATATTTTTTGGATTTAAAAAAAAACATTTATAAAAACCATATATTTTCGATTTTTAAAAAATAAAAAACATTTAAAACTTTAAAAAACATATATTTACGATTAAAACATTAAAAAACATATATGCACGCAGTGCTGTTGCCAAGGGCTGCACCTCCATGGGCCGCCTGGTGGTGGCTATCCAATTTTGAGTATCGAATAGCCACCCACACAGGTGGTCGGACGGTGGCTATCCGATTCCGAAAATCAGACGGCCACCGCCAGGTCATCAGTGGGGGTGTGGCCTTAGGCGGCAGAGCTGCACGCAGCTCCACTTCCCAAGGCCATGGCCCCACGGGTAGGCGGGTGGTGGCTATCCAATTCTCAGAATCGGATAACCACCTCTCGGCCTCCCATGGGGGTGGCTATCCGATTCTCGGAATCAGATAGCCAGCGCCCGGCCGCCCGTGGGGGTGGCTATCCGATTCTCGGAATCGGATAGCCACCGCAGGACTGCCCGTGGGGGTGGCTATCCAATTCTTGAAATCAGATAGCCACTGCCTGGCCACCCGTGGGGGTGGCTATCCGATTCTCGGAATCGGATAGCCTTCACCCGACTACCCGTGGGTGTGCGGCCCTGGCGGTTGAGTGGTGGCTGATAAAATTGTTTTTTTTAAATAAAAGATAAATTTTGTTAAATATGTTAATTGTATTTAAAAAAAAAATGTTTTTTTTTTTATATTTGTAAAAAATATTTTTTTTTAATAATTTAAATGTTATTTTTTAAAAAATCAAAAATATATTTAGCATTTTTTAATTTTAAATGTTTTTAATTTTTATTTTTTTTAAATTGAAATTTTAAATCAATGTCAAATCCAAATTTAAAATTTAAAATTTAATTTAAAATTTTTTAATATAAAATTTGAAATGTTTTTCTTTTTTCTTAAATAAAAATTATATTGTTTTTTTTTTTAATTTTAAATGTTTTTTTGACTTTTTTTCTATTTGAAAATATGTATATTTTCTAAAATTCTAATTATTTTTTAGGTTTTTTTTTTTTTTTTTCAACATATTTTTGTTTTTTAGGGCTTTTTTCAAATGTTTTTAATCTTAATTTTAGTAGTTTTAAAAAAAAAATTGGTTTTTTTTTTAATATTCTATTTATTTTTAATCTAGTTTGTTTTTAATTTTTTAATTTTTTAATTTTTTTCTTTTAAGTTTTTGTTAATGCTTTTTAAAGATTTCCTATTTTTACTTAATTTTGTAGTTATTTTATTTCTTTTTTCCAAATTTTTTATGGTTTATGAGATTAAAAAAAATTGTTATTTTTTTTGAAAATATATTTTTCTTATTATTTATTTCTTTATTTTTTTTATTTTTTTTTAATTCTTATCTTTTATAGGTTAATTTTATTTTTATTTTTACATTTTTATGATTGATTTTTATTTATTTATTTTATGTTTTGTTTTTAATATATATATTTTATTTACGTTTTGCTATTTTTTTTTACTTTTTTTTCATTGTTTTAATTTTTGTTTTAATTTTTATTTTTATATTTTCATTATTCTTTTGAAATTTTAATGTTTTTTAGAGTCATGATAAAATCTTTTACACCATTATTTCAAAATGTTGAAAATTTACCTCAACACTTTTCATTTTCAGGGTGTTTTTTGCACAATTGTTGCACAAAAAAATTGTTTTCATTGCCATTTTTAAAACATGTTCAAAATTGACCCTAAAGAAAAAAAAAACTATCATTCTAGTATACACACTTTTCGTTTTTAGCACTGTTTTTCATGTTTTTTTGGAGTTTTTTAGCCAGAGTTCTCGTTTTGAGTTTATAGTTCCCGTTTCAAAGTTTACATTGTTACTTAAAATCAGTTGTCACAACATGTTTTTTGGTCAGAATTCTTGTTTTGAGTTTATAGTTTCCGTTTCAAAGTTTACATTGTTACTTTCAAAGTGTACATTGTTACTTAAAATCAGTTGTCACAACATGCAAACTGGACTTTGGAAAAAATAAATTGTCACCACATTCTTACATTAGGATAGGCAAAGTGTGCAATAAGAGGTCGATTTTTTTATATCCAAACAGTTTGGTTAAAATTTAGATGGATGAAAATTGCACTATAAATCTTTGGTTAAACGCTAATAAAGACAAAAACAATTTTGGTCAATGAATGAATTAATGGGTCGTCCACGATTTAGCAATCACCATAGCCCTATTGAAGGCATGAAAGGCATGGGCTAATAAGACTAAATATTATTTACTAATAAGATTAAATAAGTTAAAAAAGCTTAAATCTCTTTATAAAAAAAAAATATTATATTTTATTTAGGTATTTACATCTATCATAATATATTCATAAATATATATATGATAAGCACTTTTACCTATGAAGCAAATTGTTTATAACATATTTACTTTGACAACCACTATTCACATCAAGTTTGATATTTAATTTTACCAATTTTTTAAATATAATGTATTATGTGCTTTTTAATAAAAAAAATTGTTGTGAACATAAAGGTATTTTTTTGTTAATATAAGTTTTATGTTCTATATTATCACTAGCTTGACCATAAAATATGGTACAGCAAAGTAATTCATGGATGTAATTATAACTCGCGAGAATATTCAATTGTATTTATTCAAACTAACCAATGATTTGGTGCAATTATGTATACTCATTATTTATGTAATTTCAAATATTTTACAAATGATGTTGAACCATTCTCAAAAATTCATCAAGTAACTCGGTCAAACCTTTTAACTATAATGTATTTTGAAGAGGAACAATCAATATCAACTTTCAACATGATGAATTGGACTAAAGAATGAACTTAAAACAACAAAAAAGATTGAAACCACATTTAAATAGAAATTTGGAATGATTCTAACATTTCAAGAACTAACAATATATAGGTGATGCATTTTGAAAAAAATATAATCTTTGAACTAATAAGAAGGACAAAGCTCCCCTACTCACACCCTCAACACCTTAAAGGCCTAAACCTAGTTACTTTGAAATTCAAGTATGAATGTATTGAATGCGTGAGAGGCATCATAACCACACATTAGACATTCAATCAAACTAATAAATAAACCAAATCTATAAAAATTAGGAAATATCACCAATTTACCAATACTAAAAAGGTTCATAGAAATCCTAATAATCAAATAGAAAATGTTTACTTCACCCATACAAACAAGAAACATCAATATAATTTATTTTAAACCACTAAAAGGCCCTTCAATTTGATTACTCTCTCTTGATAAGTTAGTGATTTATATACGAAATCAATGACTCAAGGGTGTGGGCATGTCACTTGAGTATCAACCTTTAAGTTCTAGGATTTAGTGTGTACAATGCATCATTGCATGATGTGAGTGGAGATAGACATAAGTTTTTTCAAACATGTCCAATGAGCCAGTATGGGTGATTATGTGCGTATTTTGGAGTCTTGACACTATGGGATCATTTTTTTTCTTATCTTAGAGTCTCATATTTGGATCTTAATATTGTGGGCACCGCATACGTCAATGCTTATGATGCAGGAGCATCCAATCAGGGGTAGACAAGTGGAGGTGTTTGTCTCCCAAGCTAAACAGGTTCACAGGTCATTGTACCTGAGTTATTTTTTTTCTTATTTTATTTCCTTAGTTATCAGCAGTTGGGACACGATAGTAGTTTCGGTTTCATTTTCTGTTAAGGAGTTTTGTTTTATTTATTTACAGAAAAAAAAAAAACAAAACAAAACAAAACAAAACAAAAACAAAAACAAAAACAAAAACAAAACAAACAAAAACAAAACAAACAAACAAACAAACAAAACAAAAACTCTGTTTCTTTTAAAATTAATCCTAGAATTTAGATATATCGGAAATTGACAGTTTCTTATGGTAACTGTATGTAACTGTTAACAGTTTCCAAAAATTGTTTAACAAATCATATAAAAGCAAAAAGAATAAATCATTGTGAGGTTGATTTCCATCACAGTAGAAGAGCAATAAAGAATTTACAAGTAATATTTCGCAGTCATCTGAATTGTGCAATTAGTTTCTTTCGTGTTCTTAAAATATATTGAGTGCATTTCCAAACAGAAGCAAGCATTGGAAATTGAAATCTTTTAGCAGACATCAAGAAAAACAAAGACAGCAAGACCGAGAGTGTGGAAGTGCCGTTGCAAGCGTACGGAGAGGAAACCATCGAAGAACCGACAAGCCTCACAAACAATCACCTACAGTTCTGAGCGGTAATGAGCATACAACAAAGCAAACAAGCAGAGGGTTTCACATTTAATATCACCAGAATCACCAATACGAAAACAACATCAAAGACCAGGTACTACAAGACTCATTATATAAATATTTTCATTGCAAACATAGTTTGAAAAATAAGTTACAAGAGTCTTTGCAAAGTAATTTATAAGTTAAGTTAAACAGTTCATATTACAAGTAGACCGAAGACCTGGGTTCAAAACCCTGAATTACATATACATAAGTTAAACCAGTTCGTGTCACAAGTAGACCAAAGACCTGGGTTCGAAACCCTGAACATACGCTCACCCTAAAACCCCAAATATTTCAAGCAAGACAAGCTACCTATCCATATTCCACAGAGGGACTAATTAAACGACAGAGAGGCCGAAGCCTGAAACTAAGACACAGTAGCATCAACAGTTTACAAGTATGAACATCATGGAAAGACCCTACCCGGTCTAGCGAAGTGCAAGAGGAGCCGAAGCCACCGTTTCTCGGTCACCTTCCACCTGCAACCACCACAAGTAGAGAATCAACAACAGAACACAACAGAAATCGAACGAGTAAAGAGACAGGGTAAGGGTTTCACTTACCAGAGAAGGGGTCGATGAACTGCAAGCAGAGAGACGACAACAGGTTGTGAACCAGCAAGAGACCCTGCTCACAAGGAGCATTCACTGTCAGGACCGGAAAGAGAAGCATAGCAAATACTAAAGCAAAGAAAGAAAACATACCTGAGGAGTCTGCGAACCGAGGCCGAGAACGGGGTCACCTCGTGGCCGCAACCTGAATGCACAAGTAACCAGAAGCAAGATTAAATAGCAGAGCCATCGAACAGTAACCAGTGAAACATAAACACAATAATGCCAGACACATTCAGGAGGAAATAAGTTGTCATCGTGTCACAGCAAACCTTCGGACATAGTCGTAGAACGTTGAAAGGCAGCCCAGAACCCTCAGGTAGACCGGCAAGCAAATACAGGCATCCATCAAAATAGATAAAACACTAGCAGAGTCCTGCTATTGGACAAGCCGTGGCCGAGAAGCCAAGCTGAGCGCCAGAGCAACATTAACGAAACCCTCAGGAGGAAAACCAGAGAGCAGACCCTCTCAGTGCAAACAAACAACAGTCGAAATGATGGACCAAGTGAGGAGCTAGGGTTACAAGCACAGTGAAGGCGGGAGAACAGAGCCCGAGGTTGAGACAGGTGTCTCCCTCACAAGAGTACTGTAGCAATCACATTAATCACAACCAAAATATCTAAGTACCACTACAACCTACCAAAAATCATAAATTTAATAATTTCGAATAAACCAAATCTTGTGTCTAGTTAGAGTACGCGGGCTGGTCCCATCAAATTTTGGTATCAGAGTAGGTTAGTGGACTGAAATGGAAGTTGGGAGAAGAGGTCATGGAAGAGCTATTCGACAAGTCATAGATGAGGGGTTGAGAGAAGAGCTTAGGATCCTGAATGCCCGTTTGGCGGCAGTAGAAGCAGGAAGGAGAAGGGATTCAAAAGTAGGAGATGACAGTGAGGAAGAGGCTGTAGTTACAAAAAATGGATCAGATAAAGAAGGACCTGAGATTAAATTATTAAGGTCAGTTTTGTTGGCTAGTAGTAAGCAAAAACCTGAAGTTCTGAACTATGATGGAAATTTGTCCACAGAGGTGGTGTTGGATTGGATTAGTGAGTTGGATAATTATTTTGAATGTGAGGAGGTCAGTGAAGATAGGAGAGTTAAATTCGCTGCTACCAAGCTGAAGGGACACGCAGCCTTATGGTGGGATAGTGTCCAGGAAGAAAGGAGAAGATTGAACAAGTTACCAATTAAAAAGTGGACCAGAATGGTCGCCAAGATGAAGGGTAGGTTTCTGCCCAAAGATTATCAAATTGCTTTACATCTGCAAGTACATAATTTGAAGAAGAGATGAATGACGGTGAAAGAATACACTAAAGAATTCTATCATGTGAACTTGAGAGCTGGATATACTGAAGACACCCCAGAGAAGACAACAAGGTTTGTGAATGGCCTAAGGCTGGAAATATTGGATGAAATAAGTATTCTTTCTCCAAAGAATATAGAAGAAGCATATCAGAGTGCCTTAAAGGCAGAAGAGAAGCTCACAAGAAAACAGAATGCTAGGAGGGGACGAGGAACAGGCAGAGGAAAAGGACAATCCTTTGGCAGAGGAAGGACTACCAATAACAGTGAAGAGGGCAGCAGTTCCAAAACTTCAGGGACAGCAGAAAAGGATGGCAACACAAGAGGAGGAAGGCCATACCAGAGAGGCAGGGGAAATGGCAGAGGTAGAGGAGCTGCCTACCAGTGCTACAAGTGCCACAAGTGGGGGCACAGATCCTTTGAATGTCCTGAAGGAGAACAGGTTGGTCAAAGAGGAGCATATGTTGCTCAGACAGAAGAAGTAGAGGCACCACCTCAAGAGGTAGAAAATGCACCAGAAACAGGAGAGGCCTTAGTTTTGAATAAGGTATTGCTAAAACCAGTGAAGGAAACAGCTGAACAAACCCAAAGGAAGGCATTGTTTCAGACTGTGTGCAAGTCACATGGCAAATGCTGCAAGTTGATTATAGACAGTGGAAGCACCGATAATCTGGTTGCAACAGAGATGGTGGAAAAATTGGGTCTGAAATGACTAAAGCATCCAACCCCCTATAAGGTGTCGTGGTTACAGAAGGGTCACCAACTGCTGGTTGATGAGCAGTGTGAGGTGGAATTCCATATTGGCAGATATAAGGACAAAGTTATTTGTGACATCATACCCATGGATGTGTGTCATATTCTACTAGGAATACTGTGGAAGTATGACTGGAATGTCGTTCATGATGGGAAGACAAACTGTTACAAGTTTTTTAAGGATGGGATTAAGCATACATTGGTGCCCATCAAGGAGGAGGAAACAACAAAAAATAGCAGAACAAAAGTGTTATTGGTGGGTGGAAAACAACTTTTAAATCAGATTGAAGATGATGAAGTGAAATATGTTGTTGTGAGAAGACCAAGAACAATGTTTTTGCACACAGGAATTTCTGATTTACCTGCAGAAATTTAGGAAATGTTGCAAGAATTCAGTGACACTGTGGTGGACGATTTACCAAATAAATTGCCACCAAAGCAGAGTATCAGTCATCACATAGATTTCATTCCTGGAGATAGTCTACTGAATAAAGACGCTTACCGGATGAGCCCCAAAGACAACAAGGAGATTAGAAAATAGGTACAGGAATTGTTGGATAAGGGATTGATTCGAGAGACCTTGAGCCCATGTGCAGTTCCGACGGTGCTTGCTCCGAAGAAAGGAGGCAAATGGTGGATGTGCAAAGATTTGTGAGCAATAAAAAAGATTACAATCAGGTACAGGTTTCCATTGCTATGAATGGACGATATGATGGACTGCTTGAGTGGGGCAGCCTATTTTTCGAAGATAGATTTGAAGAGTGGATACCACCAGATTAGAATCCGAGAAGGGGATGAATGGAAAACAACTTGCAGGACTAATGAAGGGCTGTATGAATGGCTGGTGATGCCATTTGGGTTAATTAATGCACCTAGTACTTTTATGCACCTGATGAATGAAATGTTGAAGGAGTTCATTGGGAAATTTGTGATTGTGTATCTTGACAATATAGTGATTTTCAGCAAAACCAGGGAGGAGCATTTTTGACATGTTCGATCTGTTTTGGAGAAATTACAGCAAGACAAGTTGCTGATAAATATGAAGAAATGCACTTTCTTTGATAATGAGTTGATCTATTTGGGTTTCGTGATTGCAGAGAATGAGAAGAAAATGGACCCAGAAAAAGTTGCAGCTATACTTAGCTGGCCATCCCCTAAGAGTCTGTTCGAAGTACAAAGTTTTCATGGGTTGGAAAGTTTTTATCATAAGTTTATAAGGGACTTTAGTGGAATCTGTGCACCTATGTTGGATACAATCAAGAAGGCAAGTCAACCTTTTCAGTGGACTGAAGCGGCGGAAAGGAGTTTCCAGATGTTGAAAAAGAAGATCACTGAGAGGCCAATTTTGAGGCTACTTGACTTCAACAAACTTTTTCAAGTTCGTTGTGATGCCATTGGTATAGCCATTGGGGTCGTACTCAGCCAAGAAGGCAAATCTGTTTCTTATTTTAGTGAAAAGTTGAATGAAAG